>JAOTAY010034474.1:0-23941 GCA_025629805.1 Erythroxylum baracoense
AAGTTTTATTGGTTTAAGTGTACTGATGTATTATGACTTGTAAGGTTATTAAAGCCTTGTAAAACAAATATTCATTTAGGGATGAATGAAATATATGTATGATCTGCGCATGATTATGAACACTGTTAAGTTTCGCTTGTATGTGTTGATTAAATGATTTTGAGGATTTTGAAAAGCGGTTGATGTTTATGTTTTTGTATTTCTAACTTGAAAGTTGAATGAATGAGAGTGGTTGAGAAGGTTGGTAGATTGCATTAAATAAGGTAGATGCAAAGGAAAAATACAGAGGAAGAATTTCGTCTGTGATGACGTCACAACACAGAGGCAAGGAAAAATTAGAAGGGGAAGTATCCTCTGTGCTGACGTCAAAACACAGAGGGAAGGAGGAGTAAAGAGTAGAAGTATCCTTTGTGTTGACGTCAGAACACAGAGGGAACGATGAATAAAGAGTAGAAGTATTCTCTGTGCTGACGTCAGAACACAGAAGCAAGGATGAATAAAGAGTAGAAGTATCCTCTATGCTGACGTCAGAACATAGAGGAAAGGAGGAATAAAGAGTAGAAGTATCGTCTGTGCTAACGTCAGAACACAGAGGACACGTCATCACACAGAGGATAGACCACAGACGATGAGTGGTCAACATAGAAGATAAAAGTCAACTACAGAGGATAGACCACAGACGATAAGTGGTCAGCACAGAAGATAAAAGTCAACTACAAAGGATAGATCATAGGCCAAGGATAATAAGGAGGAGTTAAGAAGTTATATTAGTTGAAGAGTATCGTCTGTGTTACTGTGCACAGATTCATCTGTGTTACTGTACACAGATTCCTCTGTGTTATTGTTCACGGACTTCGTCTGTGTTACTGTTCACGGACTTCTTCTGTGTTACTGTTCATAACTTCTTCTGTGTGTACTGTTCATGGTTTATCTTCTGCCCTATTTTCGATCCTCTAAAAGATACAATTGGTCTTTGAGATCTTCATGAAAGTTGTAGCTCTTGAAGTCCTCTTTCAAACTATCCAAAGAAACCCTAAATTGGATGCCTATAGAAAAAGTTATGCTTATAACCCTGAAGCAGGTACATGTGTAAAATGGTGGACTCACCAACGCTTTTCCTAGAGGTATTCGGGTTGAAATGGAGCATTGGACAAGTCGACTATTTAGCTGCAAGTTAACTATTCGAAGAGCGGAGCTGAGCTTAGAAAGAGGAGTTTTGAATATAAGTATAGTTGATGAATGTATGTTATCCGAATGCGATCGCTGGGCTCCGGAAACAGGGTCTGACATCTTATAGTATCATAGCGAGAAGATGAACCGATAATGATTAAGGTGCTCTCTATTGGAAATAGCTCATGTCGTATGATTTTCTACAACCAAGAGTTGGACTTCGGAAACGGCTTCTAACATCTGAATTTGCTTTCACTTGTTCAGTAGGTTGAGCACTAGCTTTTCCTTGATCTCCAGCTATAGTATTGTTTAAATTATCATACTGACCCCTTTTAGTTAAAGAAGTATATAGGAGAAGTGTTAGTGGGTTTAGGTTCTGGAATAGGATTAGCTAGATCTTCCTCTAATCTTATTAACTTATTGTGATCCCGTCTTATGAAAAGTCTCCCTATTGGTTTCCAGACTTTGCTAAGACATTTTTAGATGAGACGACATTGGTCTAAGATTTCCCGATGCCATTCAAATTTTCAACATTTTATGAAAATATTTACATCTAAAGATTCTTAAAGAGTCGAAAAATAGTTTTATAATATCCTTAGGGGAGAGGAAATCCCTTTGAGTGTTTCCATGGTCAAAACGTTACCTAAAAACTACTTGGAGCCCCCAAATTTTCAGTTGGAAGGTGAGTTACTGTAGATTAATTAAAGTTAATCTACAGTGTCACTCCATCTCTACAATTTTTTGTAGCTCCTTTCATCTCTACTCTTGCCAGGCTTACTAGTACCCCTTACCTCTCTCACTTGTTATTTACCTTACCAAACGCTCGTGTTTCACTCACCTCACTAGTCGCTCATTGTTTACAGTGGTCACCTTGCCAGTTGCTCACTTTAGTTAATTTCTTGCACTAACAGGAAACTTTATTTACTTTTTTTGAACTTAATACCTCCCTACGCTACATTTTTTAGGTTGATATCTATTTAATAACATAAAATAAGGAAAAATTTTAGGTTATAGAAAGAAATAACTTTGATCAATTTATTCATTTGGTATGCAAAAGGGTAGAGTCCTTAGTTTCCTTTTAATTATCCATCATCTATGCTTTAAACTTTTCCTCCCAAAGAGCCAAACTTTGGGACGACCTCACTACCATTCAATCCTCAATGACTAGTCCTTGGATAATAACTAGTGAATTTTAATTATGTACTTCATTCCTCAGATGCTCAAGGTGATAGGGTTAATTTTAGAAATATAAGGCAAGGAGCTTGAAGTTACTGTAAGCAAGTTCAAAGTGTTTGATTTAAAAGAGATAGGTTAGCACTTCATTTGGAGTAATAAACAAGAAGGCAGATGCTTCACAAGGAGGAGGCTTGATAGAATTCTAGTTAATCAGTCATGGATAAGTTTAATTCCCAATTCATTTCCTCACTTTAGCCCTCCATTGTGTTCTAATCACTCCACTATGGAAGTTAATGTTCTTACAACTCAAGTCTCTTTTAATGCTCCCTTCAGGTTCTTCAATTTTCTAATCCACAAAGAGGGGTTCATGGATTTAGTAAAGGAAGTTTGGGACATCTAGTTTCTTGGATGTAAGTCCTATAAGCTCTTGAAAAAGCTTAAATGTTTAAAAGTTAAGCTAAAGGTTTTTCTTAAAGTAGGTGGTTCCCTATTTGCTCACAGTTTACAGATTTCTAAAGAGGAAGTAAAAAAAGTTTAGGAGGAATATCACCAACATCCAAACAAACTTGAGCTGAAATAGAAGGAACTCATGTCACTAGAGGTGCACAACAGGGCTCTCTAAGATCATAATTCCCTTATGTTACAAAAAATAAGGTTAAAATGGCTGAAAGGGGGGATTCCAACACCAAATTCTTTCACAATTCCATACTTGATAGAAGAAACCTTAATAAAATCTATTATTGGCTTAATGAAGATAACCAGCTAGTAAAAGACAGGAATTCAATATAAAGGATGGTGATTGATTACTACGGGAAGATTCTTGGTTCCAATGCTTTATGCCTGCTTAATCTCAAAGATTTAATGGATTGATATTTCTTTCAAACTCTCGTAATGAGGATTTAATGGAAGAATTATTGAAACCTGCATCTTACTTAGAAATTAAGAATACCTTGTTTAGACTAAATCCAAAGAAAACCCCAGGTTTGGATGGTTTCAATGCTCTATTCTTTTAATCCACTTAGTACGTCACTAGGTATCTTTTGGTGCAAGTTATTTAGGAGTTCATATTATCTAAATATTTAAGGAGCTCAATTCCACTCATATATGTTTAGTGCCAAAGCTCCCTAACGCTAATAATCTTAAGGATTTTTTCCCTATCTCTTGCTTTAATACCGTTTACCAATTCCTATCCAAGCTCTTAGCCCAAAGACTGAAGGGTATCATGAAGTATTTTATCCACCAGTCCTAGGCTGCCTTCACTCTAGGTAGATTTGTCTCTAGCTTATTGATCTAGGAACTATTGAGAATTTATGATACTAGAAAATCCATTAAGAGTTGTACAATCAAAGTGGACCTTTCAAATGCCTTTAATATTATCATTTAGAAGTTTATCCTATAATGCCTTGAATGATTTGGCTTTCCTTGCAGATTTTTATCCTAGATTAATTCTTGTATTTATACCACTTCATTTAGCATTCTTATAATGGTATCCCAAAGAAAACAATTTAAAGGAGCCAATAAGATAAGGTAAGGGGATCCTCTTTCCCTTACCTTTTTGTTATTTCTATGGAAATTCTTAGTAGTTTAATTATGAAAAACACTTAAAGAAGCCTCAAGTTTAAGTTTCATCACAAATTCAAGGTGCTAAAGCTCACTCATTTAAGCTTTATAGAAGATCTAATTATGTTATGGAGAGCTGATATAAATTGTATAGAAATATTGCATAACTCTCTTGAGAATTTCTAAAAGCTTTTAAGATTGAGTGTCAATCAATACCTAAGGATGATCTATTTCTCCTCTGATGTGAAGAACACTTCCATGCTAAAGATGATGACTTGATTGAATGTTAATTATCTTCGTTTTAAATATCTTGGAGTCTCCATCTCCTCTAAGAAGCTAAGACATCATGATTGTCTTCCTCTTATAGAAAGTTATAAAAAGAGAATTAATTCCTAGCAGAATAAGTTTTTTTTCATAAGCAGGGAGGTTTCAACTTATTTCTTTTTTACTTAGGAACTTGCACACTCACCAGAGCACCCATCTATTTCTACTAAAGAAGATCAACAAGGAGCTAGGAAGATGTGTTAAGAATTTTTTTATGGTCTAACAGTGCTGATAAATTTAAAGGTGCAAAAATCAAGTGGAAGCAGCTCTGCTAGAGAAAACAGGGAGGTGGATTATGGTTGATTTCTATACAGATGACTTAATTAATCCTATTTGTAAAAAGAATATGGAGGTTATTTACTAATAGTAAGGCTATCTATTCCAAATAGACTAATGAATACTATTTTAAGAAGTTAAACTTCTAGCAGATTGAAGGGAGGAAGGAACACTCTTAGCCTTTTGCTTAAATGCTAAGGAAAAGTCAAACAGTCTATCTCTTAATCAAAACTTAAATTAGTGATGGACAGAGTTCTTGGTTTTGATTTGATAATTGGTCGAAGCAAGGTCCCCTAATCCTTATGGAGGATCTATCACCTGTATTAGCCAGGATTCATATTCAAGCTTAGGTTAAGGAAGTTATTCAATAAGATACAGGGGACATTAGCTTTATAGAAAGTGAAAAACTTCGACTATATCCTCCGAATTAACCCTAACCCCACTAAGAGTGATAGCAACTACTGGATACCCAACAAAAGTAGAGAATTCTTTAATCATTCTAGTCTTAAGGCTCTTAGGCTTTAGTTGCATAACATTTAATGGTGTAATATAGTTTAGAAGTGTACCTTAATGCCTAAAGCCTCATTTTTTACACCGTCAGCAGTAAGGAACATATTAAAAACCAAAGACAAATTGACTGGTTCAACTAATCAATTTTATTTACTATACAACCTCAGGCCATAATTTATTAACCATTTGTTCATCCAATGTGATTACATTAAAGTTAAATGGGCGAGGATGCAACATATGTTGTATCTCTTTTGTCCATATATGGAATGCAAAACATCCTTGGTTGTGTTGATAAACTCTAGTCTCCATGTAACTTACTCAATCTAATGCATTTGGAAGGAAAGGAATAATAGGTTATTCAACAACTGAAAAATTGAGAAATATTTCCTAGCTCCATTTTTGCAACACCACACATAAGATACAACATATCACAAGATAAAATCAAATTTTTGCAAAATAAAATCATAAAATCAACAAATATCAAACACAATTATCTTAATTACTAGAAGAAATAAAATATTTTATTAGATCTAAGATACTCATAATATCAAAGATTAAAGAGAATTGAAACAAATCTTTCTCCTTTATTTTATCACTATTTGTGATAATATTAATAACTTCTTCAAAAAAGGATGTAATTATTTCATTTATTGATTATATAGAATTTAAATCTCTTCCAAATAATCCATACATACATTTTTCCAGAAAATAAAAAGGATATAATTACATGCAGAACAATTTTACATTTCTAAATTAAAGGGTCCATTACATCTCCATACATGTACCTTTAGTGTTTTGAGTATAGCTTTGCCAATTTTTGTCGAGTCTTTTACCAAGCATTTCATCTCCAAACCTAGAGTAAGGTAACTACCCTTGACACTTCCTTCAGCTAAGTCTAGCACAACTTTAATTCGTTTCCTACCTTAAAGCGTATACTAAAAATTTAGGAGAAGATTATGGTTTTTAAAATGGAAGTTGTAAACTGTATCTGCAGAAAGGAGAGATTTCATTTCATAATGAAAGATATTACAAGGACGAGATATATAGCGATTGCTTGATGCTCCTATTACTACCCTAACGGGCTTATTATATAGGCATACTTGAAGTTCAGATTCTAAACTTAACAAAGATTGCATCTTATCAACCTTTTTAGAAAGTAGATTTATCTTTACTAGTAGTGGATTCCTTTTCATCTAATTTTTTGGAGAGATTTCCATCTTATCTTTTTATCTTTCTGATTTAAAATCTTCACTGTATATACAAATGTCAGGTGCTTCAGCATGATATTTTCCTTTAAATGTCTTCCAACCACTTATACAAAAAGGACAAACATTTTCTGTATGTTTTTAAAGATGACAAAAACTTTTTTTAATGCTTCAGGATTAGATCTTTTCTTGTCTCTTTCAATCATGCTTATCTTTATTTTCATAAAATTTTCAGTAGCTAATAGTGTCTTTTTGAATGGAGCTATCATTAAAAATGAAAATTTTGTTTTCCCAACATAGGATCAAAATCCCTTTTTAAATGTTGCCTTTATGCCAAAAATAACATTTCTCATCCTGATGCCTCTTAACTAATGAATATCATTTGCATTGTATTTAGAAAATTATTTTAGTAACTTAGTATCCACAGTAATGGGAAAATGTTCAGCCTTTCCCAATGTAATAATATTATAAGCATCATATCATTCTTCTCAATAAAAATTTGGACTAGTAGATAATATCTTTAATACAAAGGTATCTTTTGGAGTTATTAAAGGATTATTTAGATAAAAATCCTTAACCCCTTCTTGAATCCATTTGGGAAGTAATGATATTTCAGGAAACTTTAGGTTAATTAATTATATATCATTTTTGTTCCAAAATCATACCAATCTCGAATAGTTTGAGGATAAACACCTTGCAAAAATTTCATTCTAATGTATAACCTAGAAAAGTCAATATAGCAGTTATCGTTATTTTGTAGAGGGTATAAATCTCTCATTACCTCATAATGCAATTGTACAATAGGATGACCTTTGGCTATCAACCATGATATTCTTTGTATCCTCAATTTGTGCATTGTATCTGATCTTAGAGAGATATTATCAAGTGTAACCTCTTTTGACTTAATTCTGAGTAACTGATTCTTTTATAGGAGAAGAAGAGCCTGTGGATGATGCATCTTAACGATCTTAGCCTTGTTGACTAGGCTATAAAGTTCTTGTTCTAAATCATAGTAACGATTTGTCTTGGCTTGCCATAGATGGTAGAATGAACGAAGTAACACTGCAACTTATTTTGATATCGAGTTAAATTTGCAATATCTAATAAACTTTGATTTACACCTGGTAGGTATCGATATCTTTGAACATCTGTTCCAATAAATCAAATATCTTTTCTTTGAGGTTGATCATCTGTTGTTAAAAAATCTAGAAGAGCATTATTATTACATTTGATAATCTCAATACGAAGGTATATTCTGATAATAAAGTCTGCCAATTTATATATCTTTTACATTCAGGTTTAGAAGGTAAATTATTCTACATAAAAGCATTGACTTGAGTATTATCAGTTCTTAATAAAAACTTTTTAGGTTATAAAAAATAATAAAATTTTAAACTATGTTTTATTACCACAAATAATTCTTTTTCGTTTATATGATATTGTTGAGTATTTGTAGAAATTCCCAAAGTATACCTGCAAAGAGACTCACTCATCTTAATATTAGAATCATCATATCTATCTTTTTAATACTCCACTCTATACATAATCAGAAGCATCAGTCTCAAGAATTAAATCATCATCATTAGATGGTAAAGAAATTTTTGGTAGTACACAAACTCTTAATTTTCTTTACCTGTTGAATAAGACAAGGTAAAAATTCAAATCTTTGATTTTTCTTTAAAAACATTTGAAAAGGTTTTCTTATTTCTACTATGTTTTGAATAAAATCATAAGCATAGTTTAATACTCTTCAAAAACTTCTTTATGCTATTATGATGTAAAAATGCATTCTATGATAGGATGTGATAATCCTTATTATTATAATAAGATAAAAAAATATAAAAGAAAGAAATATTTTAAGAAAAGATATTCTAAGAACAAAATCAAAATATTATTTGAAAAAGGAAGGATATAAATCTAGAAAACCTATTTTTAGAAGAAATCAAAAGATAATTGAATGTTAGTCCTATTATTGTAAAGAAAAAATACACTATACTAATGAAAATCAAAATAAATGATGAAATAAATGAAGTGATAGAAAATACAGATTTTATTAGATTTAATACTTTTGAAGAAGGCTCTTATGAAGAAAGCATTTTTATAATAACAGATATAGAATATGAAGAAACCTCACATTATGAAATAAATGAGTGAAATAGGAGAATCTTTTCACTCAAGTTGATAAAAAATAGATAATATAGTAAAAACATTTGAAAAACATCGAGATTATAGTCAAGAATCTCTTATTGATAGAAAAATGCTTAAAAAGATTTAGAATACTTACTATGTTTTCTATAAATTATTATAGAGAGTTTAATTTGACATTTCTAAAAGAAAAGGGTTAAAATCCAAAAAATGCCATATGTTTTACAGTATTAATCTTAAAGAAAAAACCATAGATATTATTTTAACTTCTAATAAAGTAATGATTCCTCTGCTATCTAAAAGAGACATTTCCTAAAAACTTGATCACATTCCTAAAGAAATTAGGGACAAAATAGGTTCGGTCCATATTAGATCCACACAAATGATAATTAAATGTTCTTTTAGAGAAGAAATAGATAGTCCTATAAATTTAGCAATATTAGATGATCAAATTCATAATTGAAAAGAGGCTTGTATAGGAACTTTGAGAGACAATATTCGATATCAAAAAATTTTGTTTTAATATCTATCCTAAGATGTATTATAATATACAAGATGAAGATTTTGATAGAACACTCTCTTTAATCCAAGAATTTAAAAGAAAAGATTTAATTAAAGATGGAAATATATCATATTCTATTACATACATGATATCTTACGCCTTATCAAATACTCATAATATGAAATGTTTTGTAAACAAAGATATTATTAACTTTCCAAAATTATTTTCTGAAGTTGAAAGAATATATCCACCTTATCTTGCAAATATAGAAGACCTTGAAGATAATTTTTCATTAGATTTACAACAAAAATATTTAGTAACTTCTCATAATAAATTATTGGCTAGATTATCTTATTCAAAAATTGGTGTTTCAAGTAGTTAATGATATGCTAATACTTTGATAAGAGTTCATAGAAAGATAAGTTCTAATTATAAAATTAAAGGATAATATTTTGATGGTACAAATTATATTCCCTATAACATCTTAATCAATACTGGATGGCAGTTATATTAATCATAATCTAATATATAATTTACTAAGTTTCCAACTAAATGAACCTTATCAATATATAAATTTCAATATTTAAATACATCAAACAGACACTACCATATAAACCACTATTAAGATAGGAGATAATAAAATACCTATAAGATTATTAGTTGGAAATGAAGGATGCAATTTAGAAATAATTCTAGGAACTAGTTTTCTTGAACAAGTTCAACCTTATAAGATAACTCAATGTGGAATATAACTATCCTATAATAATAATATAATGTATATTCATAGATAATGACTAGTCCTACTAGTATTTATATTCCAATCAAAATAACTTATAAAGATTATCGAGTCGAATACTTTGATCCTAATATAGGTAGTGGCATTAGTTCTTATTTATGTAAAGGAGGTTATTTTCTTTTACGATAACAAGAAACCTTAAAAAAAAATAGAATTAGATATTTCTAACAATAACATACACTTATCTAAAGGTATTCCTCAACCCCAAATCCTCTTAGGACCATTTTAATAAAATGTGAACCTTTTTATTTTTATGATAACAAAACTAATATTCTTTTAGAAAATAATGTTTTCCAATTACTTCATAATATATTATTTGATACTATTAAACAACAAATACATTTCAAAACTCTTTGTGGTCATTGGATCATAATTAATCGAGTTAAAACTGCTTATGCTCAATCTACCCCAATCTCTTTTGAACCTTGCACAACTCAGCATGTTGTAGGATATAAAAAAAACTAATCTTTCCAAAAGGAAAACCTTTGTTAAAAATAGAAAATATTATTAAAAATAAGTATCAATAGGTAAAACCATCAAAGATGGATTAGAATTAGTAAAACAGAAGATAAAGAAAAATTACACTAATAATCCATTACAATTTTAGGATAAAAACGGAGAAGAAATAAATTTAGAAATGATAGATAAACAAAGATTATTAGAGTTACTACTACGAGATATAATTTGGAAGATCAAGAAAAATTTTAAAAATAACCTCCTGAATTAGAAAATCTAAAGATAATTAGGCCTAGTAAATCGCCTCATTCTTCCCCAACTTTGATGGTTTGAAACCATGATGAAATAATTAGAAATAAAGTAAGGTTGGTAGTAAATTATAAAAAAATTAAATGATAATATAGTATTTGATGGATACTTTTTAACCCATAAAGAAACATTAATAAACTTGACTAGAGGAAAACAATTTTTCCCTAAATTTGATTGCAAGAGTGGATTTTGGTAGATAAAATTGAACAAAATTAATATTCCATATACATCTTTCTCTACTCTACGAGGTCATTATGAATGGTTAGTTATGCCTTTTGGTTTAAAAAATGCCCCACAAATATTTCAAAAAAATGGATAATATATTCAAGTATCATAATTTCATAAATTGTTACGTGGATGATATTTTAATAGCTAGCAATAATATTGTTCAACATATTATACATCTCCATAAATTTGCAGATTTAAGTGAATAATATGGTTTGCCTCTTTTTAAGAAAAAAGCTAAGATATGTCAAACTGAAATAGAATTTTTTGGTATTGAAATACAAGATAAGGGAATTAAACTTCAACCTTGCTAGATTAGATAAATTTTTCTAGCCCATAAGCCTGAAGGAATGAGTTCTTCAATGAGAAGAAGCTAGAGTTTGGAATGATACGTAATTACTTTATATTCTATTTTTAATGTAACAAGAGCTTAAATAGATATTGTTGTACACTTACAATAGCCTTATATATGTACATTCTCCTATTGGATGCTCATAGGCTCTTAACACATTATTTTAAATTAAAAAAACAAAGATTGATAATTCTAGAAAGCATGCATTAAGTTTCATATCAAGGAATGAAGATTGGAAATTGGTAATTGGTTAAACTAAAATTTTCTCATGTGATAAAAAGGATATTAATTAATGGACATGTCATTCTATAAACTGGTTATAGTTGAGTTAATTACCTATCTAAATTTTAATTTGGAAACACTATAAGTTAATTATACAAGCCAAAACCTGAATCTGTTCAATTTTAAATTAGTATAGGATTACTTCTTATTTTGCATATAATTTAACTTGTCATTAAAATTGCTTATGCTTTGAACTATCTAATTAAATTAGATTGAGTTTAAAAGTAATTTAGAAGCTGAAATTCTTCATTGAACTATTCAATTTAAAACATGAAAATTTTTAGTTTTCATGCTCTTTTCTTATTTAAAGTTCCAATTTTATGCTTATATCATGGCTAAATTTGCTAACTTTTGATTGATGCATTGATAATTTAAGTGTTTCGTTAAATTATAACATGGTTTTGTACTTAAACATTACACAAGTGAGCTAAGTATGTATATTTCGTTGCTATTTGTATGACTTAATCTTTAAAGTCTTCCATTTATTGAATTTTGATTTGTCCTATAAATTGGTTAACATTTACTTGCATCTATTTGACAATTTAAATTTAAGTTAGGAGTGGTCTCTAATGAATGATTTAATAGCAATTGTAGAGTTGTTTTTCAAAAAATTTCTAAAAGTAATTTTTTTTGCTGTTATTAGATCGTTTAAAATTGTGAAACCACTTGAATTATACTTGAATGGATTTTGGGAGACATTAGAAGGAAAATAGGTCATTGGTGAGAATTGAGAACACGTTTTATAAGATAAAATTTTGAATATGGCTAATCTGATTACTTAATTAAAATTCTAGGAGGATTTTTTATTGAACTATTTGTAAGTATAACCACTAGTGAATGGCGTAACTGTAGCTAGTACTAGTAAATACCAGTCGATCCCACGAAGAAAATGAATACTAGTAATTGCCCTCTCACTATTATCGAGCTTAAGGATTGATTTTAGGTTTTTAATGAAAAGAACTAAAACTAAGGCAAGTAAAAAAATAGGTAACAAAATTGAACAAAGGATTATGGAAGCACTTAGGAAATTATCAATATTGAGAATAAGTATATAGGTTTCGAATCCCCCTAAACCCTTAACAAATTGATTTTTTATTATGTAATTTTTTTATTGATTCATTAGACCGTGGAGACTCCTATGGTATGTTAGTAGCTAGCCTTGAGTCTATTAACAACTAATCCTAAGGTTTCTAACATAATTACTTAGGTTAAATTTTGTAGGATTGAATTACTGTTTGTGAATCCCTCTATTAAGTTTGACCATAATCTGAAAGATTTATGTCATCCTATCTATAGGGCTGCAATTAACTCCTTTTAATTACTATGGATCTATTCAACCTAGGATTTCTCAATCATTATGTATGAAATCAAATTATAGTTTAAGATTTTGGAATACTAGAACATAAATGAAACAAGTAATTGATCTCAACAATCAATTAAACCAATTGCATTAATAAAAGAATCAAATCATATCAATTATTAACATAAGGTTCATCTAACCTAAACACTAATTGGACGTTTAGTTACATATTATCAAACATGAAATCAAACATAAACTAAAAGAAAAACAACTTGAAAACAATGAGTTCATAATTCTAAATCTCCCTGATTGTTTCTATAGAATATTCTTGCAATGTAAAGGCTTAATCTTGTATTTCGATGGATCTTTCAATGAAATCTTCATGGTTTCTGCTTCTCTGGACCAAAATCGCCTCTAGAGAATGAACTCCACGTCTGGAAATTATCTTCTAATGTCTTCTCCTCCTTTTAGCCTTCAAAAACGTTTTTTTATATAGAATTATGTGGCTTTAGCTAATGCACGATCTTATGCACAGTAGTGCATCAGACTGTGCATCACCGAATTCTCTGAGAATCACAATTATGCATGGCCTAGAAGAAGTGTATGGAAAGACACAGGGTCGTGCATCTCTTTTGCACGTCAAATCTTTGTTTTATGTCATGTTTTCATTTGAATTCTTCTCCTTTAAATCCATGAAGGCAATTGTACTCTGTAAACACACTTGGACCAAATTAAGTACCAAATATACACTAAAAGTATAAAATATCAAGCAAAATACATCAAATATGGATGTAAAAATATGGCCAAATATCTATCTATCAAACATCGTTACACTTAAGCATTTGTTGGTCCTCAAGCAAACCATAATCAAAATTATAAATTCTACAACATCAATCCATCATCAATCGCAACTTTTCCAATTGTACTGTATATCATCATATCCTATTGAATCAAATTTACGTACAATTAGAGTCAATTTGTCCTAAAATTAACTTCTTAAGCAATATTAATAGTAATCACCTGAACAATCGCATTAAAATTCAAAACATATATCTTTACACCCTTACTAAGATTTCACTCAATGCACTCAAGTGATTAGGGTGAAAAGTAGTAAAACTCTCAATCAATGTATAGTAAAACTCTTACCATAAGCTTGCAATAAAATCACATCTTTACCACTTATGTATAAACTTTAAAAAAAATCCAAAGGTCTTTATATTGGCTATAACAGAAAGAAAATTAGGTAAGGTATGATTGGGATACTAAAAAGGTTGATTTGAAGGAAATTTAATAGAAAGAAAATTATATTGAAACTTATTCACAATACACATAGGTCCTTTCATTACAAAACTAATGGTACTATATTGTTATTCTTTTCTTCTTTTTTTTTTCTTTCTCTTTTTTTATGAATAATTCAATCATTCAATACCACAATTCAAGAAATATTGGACCTTTCAAAATTTAAAGTTTCAAACAAGAAAATAATGTAAATAACCTTCAGGATTCACAATAATAAAAAGGTCTTCAAATAAATATAGGATAAAGGTTAATATATAGGTGTACTCAAAATGAAAAAGGCTAATGCTCAACTTGGTTATTCCTAAAGGTAAATTTTAAAGTTATGGTAATTTTCCAAGAAATAGGCTCAAACAAGTTGTTTAATCTAAGTGCCTTTAATATATCAATGCTTCTAATTTAACAAATATGACCTCAATGTGTATAATGAAAGCAATTTTTAGAATTATCCTACTATAGATGATATCACACACATGAAAGAATAAAAAGAGCTTAAAATTTTGGAAATTTTCTCTCTAGGCTCAAAAGCTCACAAAAAATATGACTATATGTGTGTAAACAATATGTAATATCATTCAACTTGAATATTTTAATGATTACGAAAAAGATGACTTTGAAAACTAATTTTATCCTAAGCATCGCCCTTTTGCACACCAATTTAATCAATATTCAACAAGGAAATATAGTATTCATGGTCAGATTCCAACCAATTCAAGATATCAATTTATAAAATTTATAATTAAGATTATAATATTAATGAAATCAGTTAAAGATTCATTTAACCCATCCCTACACTTAAAGTTATACATTGTCCTTAATACACACAATATGAACATGTATAATGAGTGAGAGGGTTGAGTTGGTACTTTCCTAAGTAAGATAATTTCTTGATTTGGATTTGTCCAATATGAGACTAACATCCTTTAAAATATAAAAGAAAAGGATAAAAAGAAACAAAAAAATAACATAACAAAAATAAAATCCTATATTAATATGTAAGCAAAAACAAAATAATATATAAATTGAAATAAAATTAAAACTAACTCATTAGTTGTCTCCCATGTAATGCTTCTTTAACATTAGTAGCTCGATGTAACCTATATGTTTTCGTCATCTAGGTTTTATAATCAATGGCATGCTTCCACCCTTTTCTCCATAAAGTAGTTTCGTAGCTTATAAGCAATCCACTTATTGCAAGATAATCATTAGGAAATAATGTATAAAAATAATCAATCCAATTTCAAGCAATAATGAACTTTTGAACGACAAATTTTTAATAAAATGAGGGATAATGAAACTCCCTGAATCATCAGCTAACTCGAACAGTTTTTCTTCGAGGAAATGGGAACTCTCCATACTTAAGGTCACTACCAACGTCTTATCAGTAGTTTCCTTACTTGGTTCCTTTATTAGTTCTTCCTCAACCATCTCTGTCCACTCTTCTTCTTCTTCTTCTTCTTCTTTTTCCTGGAAAGAGGTTTCTAGCTCATCTTCTTCAGTTATCTTCTGCCACTCCTCTACTTTCTCTTCTTGGATGGAGATTTCTTCTTCTTATTCTATGTTTGGTGCCTCTATCATATTTTTATCCTCCTCTATAACAACAACTATTATCTCCTCATTTTCTTGGAATGCCTCTTCACTTATGAAGCCAATTGTCGTCTTTTCTTTACTTTACTACATTAACAGACTCAAATAGTTTTCTACGTTATGCTCAAGATATTCAGGTGAAGAAACTCTTTCCTTAAATTTGAGTCAGTCAGCTTTAAGTTTAGCAAGGTATTCCATTGATTGATCTGTAACACTTTCTTTTTCTTCTGGAAGCTCTTTTTTGAAAAGTCCCAACATTTATGAAATCAACCTTTGTCTTTTCTTTACTGTCAAATTCGGGTTAGTCAACTTTTATTTCAGCAAGGATTTCCATTAATTTATCTCTAAGACTTGCTTCCTCTTCTTCTTACACTTCTTCTTCTACTAGGAGCTCTTTTTGGAATGTCCTTCCATTTATGAAACTAGCCCTTGTCTTTTCTTCACTCTTAACTTTGTGTCGGTCAGCATTCAATTCAGTAAGGATTTCCATTAATTTATCTCTAAGCTTGTTGTGATTCTTAAGAGTGATTGCCATTCCATGTTCTTCAACATCTATTTCAATAAGACTAGGCACACCCACTTGGATCTCGTCAGATAATATGTCCACCAATTGATCCATCTGATTAACCAAATTTTGTATACAGGCCTCTATTTCTTGATGCCTCATGATTGATTCTTGAATGAAATCAGTCATCATATCTTCCAGAGATGGCTTGTTAACTAAAGGTGCTTGGTGCTGTGGGTATTCAGTTAGAGCGTAAGCATTCCATCCAAAGGTGTAAGATCTGCTACATGAATTATAGTTTTTCTCATATGATGGACCTTGAGGTTGATTATACACGTTCAAATGCTCCCACATATAGGTTGGTGCTCCTGATTGTGGTAATAACTCCCACCAATGTCACAACATGGCCTAAACATCAGTTATGCCTCCAAAAACACGTGATGGAACCTCTCTCTCCCATATGGTGATGTCATAATTTGTGAAGTCATATTTTGGCTCCCACAAAAGTACTATCCACCCCATCCTTCCATTGCGAGCTATGGCTATGACAATGAATCGTAATTCCTACAATAAACCGCAAACTCAAGATCAAGTAGAGAAATTCAAATGACAATTAAATTAATAAGCTACAAATAAAATAAAATAAATATAAAAGTAAAAATAAAATAAAATAAAATAAAAACAATATAAAATAAAATAAAATAAAATATAGATGACTAGAGTAATATCATTTACGCTTTCTTAATATCATTGTCCTTGCAACGGTGCCAAAGACTTTATTAACCTATTTATGAGATAATTGCAATTAGTACCAGTAAGTACAGGTCTATCCTACAAAGACGATGAATACTAGTAATTATCCTTTCCCTATTATCTAGCCTAAGGATTGATTTTGGGTTTTTAATGAAAAGAAACTAAAACTAAGGCAAGTAAAATAAAATAGGTAACAAAATTGAGCTGAGAATTAAGGACTCGATTAGTAAATTATCGAAATCTAGAATTAGTATCTAGTTTTCAAATCCCCCAAAACCCTTAACACGTTGATTTTTTTATTATGCAATTATTTTATTGATTTATTAGACCGTTGTGACTCTAATGGTATGCTGGTAGTTGACCTTGAGTCTACTAAAAACTAATCCTAAGGTTTCTAATTGAATTACTCAGGTTAAATTTTATGGGATTATGTTACCGTTTTACGAATCCCTTTATTAGGTTTGACCCTATCTAGAAGACTTATATCATCCTATCTCTAGGTTGCAATCAACTCCTTCCAATTACTGTGGATCTATTCAACCTAGGATTTCTCAACCGCTAAGTATGAAATCAGATTATAGTCTAATAACCCATATTACTAGAACATAAATAAAATAAGTAATTGAATCGCAACAAGCAGTCAAACCAATCACATTAATAAAAGAATCGAATCATATCAAAGTATTAGCATATGGTTCATTTAACCTAAATGCTAACTGGACATTTAGTTACATATTATCGAACACAAAATCAAACATAAACCAAAAGAAAAACAAACTGGAAACAATGGGTTCATAATTCTAAATCTACCTAATTTTTTTATCAAATATTCTTGTGATATAGAAGCTTGATCTTGTATTTCGATGGATCTTTCAATGAAATGTTCTTTTTTTCGCTTCTTTGGACCACAATTTCCCATAGAGAATGAACTCCATACCTGAAAATCACCTCCTAATGTCTCCTCCTCCTTTCATCCTCTAAAAACATTTTTTATATAGAATTCTAGGGTTTTGACACGATTTTACATGGCTTGGAAGAAGGGCATGGGAAAATGTTAGATCGTACACCTCTTTTGCCCATCAAATCTTTGTTTTAAGCTATTTTTTCATTAGAATTCTTCTCCTTTAAGTCTATGAAGGCATTTATACTCTGTAAACACACTTGGAGCAAATTAAGTACCAAATGTACGATAAAAGTGTCAAATATCAAGTAAAATACATCAAATGAGAGTGTAAAAATATAGTCAAATATTCATCTATTAATTTGTATTTTGGATGATCATGACTTATATACTAAAGTAAACAAATTTCTAGCTTTTAAATATTGATTGTTCTATTATAAAGAATGTGTTTTAAGCTGATTTTTTAAAGTTTTAATGCTACACAGTAAGTATTTTGGCTAAAAGGACATAATGCATTAGTGCACTAATCATTTTTCTTCATTTAAGATAAAATTTCTTGTATATAGAGTGGAATTATTAGGACATCCACACATTAAATTTAAGGATCAATTAAGGAATTAAATTAAGGTGAAATTAAGCTTAAGATTTTGGTTTACAACCTAAATTTAAAATAAATACGATAGATCATTTGTATATATTTCTTTTTATACATCTCTTATATTCTAAATCATTTATTTTGTGATGATTCTTGCTTGTTTAAGGAATGATATTAAAGAATATTATGGTAATCTTGATACTCTTTTTAGTTGAAGGTATTATATTCAAGTGAACATATCACTATATAAACATATTTAGTAAATGAAACTTTCCTCATAGGATCGTCCCTTATTTTTGCTATAGTAATTTGGTTAATGATTTCAGTAATTAAAAAGTCAAAAATTGTATAAATTCTATCAAATTTTGGCATGGTTGCCAGGGAATGTTTATTTTTCAGTTTATTGATGCGTATTGAACTCAACAAAAAATAAAACCTAAATCTACTCAACCAAAAATTTGCAATAGTGATGAGCAATGACTATATGCACAAAGAGTGTATGTTTAGCTTTTGTATTGAATAAATCAGTATTTAGGATTGTTGGGGTGGTTGGTTGAATTCGATTAACAAAAATGTAAAACTAAATTATTGAAGGTAAGCGAAATCAAACAGTACAAAAGTGATAAAATTAACAAATGGTTTTCAAATCCATTTCGTGGGTCAATCTCAACCTTCACACAAATGAGCATAATTAATTGTCATATTGTTTTTGTACCTCTCTTTGAAACTATTAACCGTTGATTAACAACAAGCTCTGTTAACCTTAGTTTTCCCTTAGGTTGTATATAATTAAAGACAAGGTCTTTAATTAGGTCTAGCTATCAGAAAACCTAAAATAAGATTTCTAGATTTAGTGTGACAACTACATTATATAACAGGAAAAATAGGTTAATCCAGGTAATAACCACATAAACTTGGGTTATTTAACTTATTCTATGTTATCTATAATGATGCTTAACCATTAGTTTACCAAAAGTGAATCAAATGTACAATGATTACATATTGCTATCTAGATTATGGAAAAGGGTTCGTACATAAATAATCTATTTAAAATGTCTAAATCATTCATACATAAATCCCAAAACATTAATCATAGAATAACACAATCAATTCTAAAAGAGAGTAAAAACAAAATTACTAAATTAATAAATGCCCAAACATGTTCTTCAACCTTGATATCCCATTTGAGCTGAAATGATAAAGTTTAGCCCCTCATAACTCTCCAAAGGGTAAGAAATTAGAGGTCTTTTGTGTCTATAAAGCCTTCATAACTCCTTTGGCTTCTTAAATGTCCTTTTATAGTAAAAATTATGATTTCTTCATAATACATAGTCAACAACACGAGCGCACAAGTAACTTTGTGTGTAAACATTATAAGAATCATAAACTTACATTACCATTTAAGTCCATACAGAGCCATGTAGGTTACAGATCTTCACCCTAATTCATCTCCTTCTTGTTCCACAAAAGCAAATAAGATTAAACATCAATTGGATGACCCCCAAGGATTTGTTTTTAGCTTATTGTGGTTATTGTTCCTCCAACTTATTCCTAAAACAAAATGTGAACCAAAATAAGTATCTTCACTACAATATAACATTAATCACTAAGCATTAGGGAGTAAATATTTTGTCAATCAAGAACTTATTAAGTTTCCCGGGAAAAACTAAAAATCAAATTCAAAATCTGAAACACTTCCTCTTTAGCCATATTTCCTAAGAATATATAGCCATAAGAAAAAAAGAATAACTTTCAAAACCACGGAAAGAATTAAACATTCAATGTTTTTGCTTGTGATCAATCAACAACCATTCCCTTAAAAAATTAAGCAATCTATAGGTAGACCTTGATAAGTTACGTTTATAAATAAGATAAATCTACAAGTACACTTAAACACCATTCATAATCAAGACATTCCATGACTTTGCATATTATTTCAATTCTCCACCACTAAGGATTCACATGTATAATCATAAATTAAAGGAATTTTTGAGGTTGTAATGGGGCCAGAGGTTAGGGTAAGAAGTATTTGGATCATCCACTCAAAACTGAGTACCATCAACTATGATCAATGTAAAAACTTTGTTTCATAGCTTAGATTTAAG
Organism: Erythroxylum baracoense; assembly: GCA_025629805.1. Taxonomy (NCBI): domain Eukaryota; kingdom Viridiplantae; phylum Streptophyta; class Magnoliopsida; order Malpighiales; family Erythroxylaceae; genus Erythroxylum; species Erythroxylum baracoense. Next base: position 20,331 of record JAOTAY010034474.1, read on the forward strand.
CCTTCACACCACAAACCACATGAAGCATAAACAATTAGAAGAAATCACTAATAAAAATTAATGATAAGCAATACATTATAACCATAAGGAGTGACCCTTCACAAAAATTTCTCCCTTATTTGCATCACAACCAATTCACCCATTCCATACAAATTTAGGAGGAAAGACTAACATGAATTACTTTACAAAACAAATGATTTTCCTCCTTGATAACTTTTTTCTTTTATTCTCTTTTTTATATTTTTCTTTTATTATCTTTTTTTAAAAATAAAATTGAAAGAAATTACATCAATGATGGAATTCATTGATAAGAGATAAAAAATGACGTTCCATCAATTATAACCAAACAACATATATGCACACCCTATATTTATGCTCTTGTGCATCCATAAACATCAACAATCCCAAATGCTTCACTAGCTTTAAGGCTTAGGTAAGACATTAGGTTAAATGCTCGTAATGTGGTTAACATAAAAAAATGAAAAGACTAATAAAGCTCAAAGGGCTTAACAACAAGATAAAGCATGTCATTGAGTAGGCTATTTGGCTAATGTAGCTTGTAAAATAAAGAATACGTATATCATTTCCATTTTAATGCGTGAGATAAAAATATGGTCTCAAATAGAAAAGCAAGGTAAGGTTAGGATGTACATTTCATGAAGGTCACATATGAACAAAAGATAATGAGACTGATATAGATTTGTTAGTCTAAAAGGCTCAAAAGCTCACAGACTTTTGTCTACTCACTAATTATTAGTCTTCTAAAGAAAAAGTACATTAACCAATCACAAGAGTAAAAGTACATGCGTAAGTTATGATGAATTTTTTTAGTTAATTATACTCTCTAATTATAACTATATAGCCTTAGAAGTAATATAAAAGAGATAAAATCTTTAACATGCAAAAGGGACTTAAAAGCACATAAGAAACAAACTTAAAAACAAACATAATAAATAAGAACCCACCCCCCACACTTAAAAACTTACATTATCTTTAATGTAACATTAAATGAAAGAAATGAATCTTTCAAAAAAATAGTAAATCAAAAAATGTAAAGGAAAAGGAACAAACTCCCCTTGGATTGCCTCCTAAACAATGCCTTTGTTTATTGTCGTTGCCTCGACTTAATGTTTTCATCATCATATGATGTCATCCAGGTTTTCAAGTATCACTGCTGCCATATTCTCAACTTGGAATCCTTCATAGTATGTCTTTAGTCGATGACCATTAAACTTAAATGTCTTTATAGTTTTCAAGCTCTATATCTCTACTGTACCATACAGAAAAACACTAGAACATAAAGACTGACCCAATGAAAACACAACTTCCTAAGGAATAATTTGAGTCTGGAATGGTAAAGAAGCACTTTTTAAACCAATAACAAAGCTTGTCCTCAAGATCAAAGTTTCATAGAAAGCTTTGGTATTTTTTTTAATATATCCTTCTATTCTTATAAGAGTCGTTCCACATCTCTTCAAGCTCCTGTAATTGTAGCTTTCTATGGGCTCCCATCTTATTATAGTTTATATTACAACCCTTGATAACCTAATACACCTTATGTTATAGCCCCATAGGAATATGACATGACTTCCCAAACACCAATATATATGGGAACATACCAATTGACATTTTATAGGCTATCATATAGGCCCACAGTACATCTTTTAACCTTAAGCTCCAATCCTTCATGTTAGGTTGAACTGTTTTCTCTGGGATTGACTTGATTTCTCTATTGGATACCTCAATTTGGCCACTAGTTTAGGGGTGGTAAGAGGTGGAAACTTTATTTATGATATGATACTTCTTGAACAAAGTTTCCATCACCCTATTACAGAAGTGTGTTCCCCTCTTGGAATCCCAAATTTATAATTGATATTAGACTTAACAAAAATTGTAACAACTTTAGCATCATTAGCTTTGGTGGATTTAGCTTCTACCTACTTAGAGACATAATCAACTGCAAGTAAGATATAATGAAGGCCAAAATAAGGAGGAAACAATCCCATAAAATCAATGCTACAAATATTAAAAAATTCACAGAAAAGAATGGAGGTTTATGGCATTTAATTTTTATAGGTCAAGTTACCTGATCCTTGGCATCTATCGTATGACTTACAAAAGACTTATGCATCCGTAGATAACGAAGGCCAGTAAAAACCACTCTCTAAAATTTTATATGCAATCATTTTTACCCCAAAGTGGCCTCCATAACCATATGAATGACATAAGTTCAAGATAGAAGGTTTCTCACTCCGAAGAACACAACTATTTATGACTTGGTTTGTGTAGTGCCTTTGTAGATAAGGATCATCTCACACATAGTACTTGGCTTCACTCTTAAATTTTTTTCCTTTAAGCTTTTAACAAAACTACATGTAATTTATTATTAACTAAAAAATTTATGATATTTGCATACCATGGAAGTCTCAAATTGGTGGAAAATAATTGTTCATTTGGAAACGTTTCTCTCAAAGGAATATCATCTTCTTTTATAATCAAACGGCTGAGGTGATCAGAAATCACATTCTCTGTTCCCTTATTATATCTTATTTCCAAATCAAACTCCTAAAGGAGGAGAATCCATCCGATTAACCTTAGCTTTGCGTCCTTCTTAGTGAGCAAGTACTTCAAAGTTGCATGATCAGAGTAAATAATAACTTTAGTGCCTAACAAGTATGGCTGAAATTTTTCTAAAGCAAATATAACATATAGAAGCTCTTTTCCAATCGTGGAATATTGTAGTAGGTGGTTTGTGTAACTTTGTCCACTCTTTGTTTAAAACCACCCCCATTGCATAATCACTTACATCATATATGATTTCAAAGGGAAGGCTCTAATTTATAGGTCAAATCACTGGTAGGGATGTTAAGAGCTCTTTAGGGCTGTCAAATGCCTTTTTTCACTTATTGTAGAATTCAAAAGGGACTTCTTATTTTAATAACTTATGTAGAAAAGAGGCTATCTTCAAGAAATCCTTGATGAAGCTATGATTGAAACCTATATGGCTAAGAAAAGAATGACTTCCCACATATTTAAGGGCTATGACAAAGCAAAAATGAGTTCAATCTTAGACTTATCTACCTCTATACCCCAACATGTTATAGAACTATACCTTGATCAACTATAAAATGGCATTTTCCCAATTATGTACAAGGTTAGTTTTAATACATCTTTACAAAATGTGTGTAAGATTCTCTAAGCAATTATCAAAATAAGAACCATAGACATTGAAATCATCCATAAATACATCTATAATCTTCTTAACATACCAATAGAAAATGCTTACTATATACATCTTTGGAAAGTGGAGGGTACATTGCACAAACCAAATGGAATCCTTTGGAAAGTAATTGTATCAAATAAGAATGTGGAGGTTATCTTTTTTTGGTCTTTTGATGTAACAGGAATCTGAAGGTAACCTGATAATCCATTTGGAAAATAGTAATATTCATAAGCTGTTGGGCCTGTTTTCGGAGTCCAACTCAGAGGTCATAAACATGAGCTTATTACCATAACGTGGGCGTAATCCAATGGAAAACACCTTAACCATTATTAATTCATCTTCATGCTTTTATACCATAACATATCTTACTTATATGTCACCACAATTC
>JAOTAY010034514.1:0-23928 GCA_025629805.1 Erythroxylum baracoense
TAATTAATTCTAATTTTAGAAACTATTTTTCTAAAATTAATTAGGAATCAATATAATTATTAATCTTAATCAAATTAAGAAAAATAATTATCTTAATTTTGGAATTGAATGGATAATATAATTTAATAATTCAACACTTGAAAAATTAAGTTAAATTCTAAAACAATCCTAATAAAAACGGACCATTTGAAAACAATTTTCAAACATTTGGTGAAACATTTTTCAATTTTATTAGGAATAGAAATTAATTTAGTCATTATTAAATTAATTAAAAAGACAATTTAGGGTTTAAAAAAAATAGCTAAGGAAAGATAGGAATACTGTGCAAGTCAACATGGGCGTTGAGCCCTACATAGATGATGGTAGAGAACAATCCCCATTTGTTTTTCCAGAAATTCCAGTTCCTGAGAAAAATGCTCCATTCTTTACCATGAAAATCAACTCCCCTCTCCCTCAACTATCAGCCATGCTTCCACGTTTTTCCAACTTACATCCATGTTTCTCCAACTGTTGGGTAACGTTCCCAACTCTTGGACCCATGTCGCTCCAACTGCAGCGTTTACTCCTCATCGTCATTATCGTCTCCTTTCTTCACTATGGCGTCGCTTGGGCTTGGTCGCGATCGATGGGTATTGTAGTGGCGACAATCACCCTCAGCTACTCACCATCGCATCTCCAACTGCGTCTCCACCAGTGGTGACGCCATGTGTCGCCATTGATGGATGTTGGTGACGCCATCTATGGCAGTGCCAGTCGATGGGCGATTAACGCCCATCGCCTATTACATGAGTTTCCACAGCTCAAGTAAACGCAAAAGCAGTAGATTTCAGAAAAACAATAAACCCAATCTCTAAATTCACAAACACAGGCAGAACAAAATTGCAAGCATATGAAATTTTTTTTTGCAGATCTTGTTCAATACATATAGAAAAATGCTAGGTTTTAAAACGCATAGTGTCGTTCGCTGTTAAGGTTCCAGAACTAGAACACGCACAAAACTTAGGGATTCAGAAAATAAAATTTTCAGAAATCACTACAAGGACCAGTCGGGAAAACAATTTCCTGAACACGAAATACACAAAGAAGGCAAAAACAATTATCCAGAAGCAAAACTCATTTTGTTCAATCGTTTGGTTCCGATATACATGCACAAGAAACAATTTCCAGTGCATCATTCAAATAAGTAGAGAGAACAACAATTGTTTTAGAAATCAAAAACAAAAACTGTAGTGGAATGGCTTTGGGTAAAACAAAACCCGAAGCATAAAAACCCTAATTTTTTATCAAAATCACCAACAAAATTCTTACCGTATTAATTTGAAACGCCTTTTAGATTTTGGTTACAAACTCTTAACAATTAAATTCCAAAATTATAATAAAAAACAATCAAACAATTTAATCAAATTATAGAAATAAAATATGCTCTGATACCACTGTTGGGAAACCATGTTGAGATCTGATCTCAATCGCAGCGGAATAATCACGAAACTTTTTCGTGATTTTGATTTTCTGAAAACCAAGATCTCTTCAATTCTATAAAATGATTATCACAACTCATAATAAAGTGGAAATTTAATTCGTACCTTATTCCGAAGCTTAATAAGAATCTTGTTGCATCCATTGAACCGTTCCTAAAATTGATCTGTCTCAACTACTGTAGCCGCACAAGTGTCTAGCCTCTAACAGTATCCACAGAACAGGTTAAGAAAACTCTGCAACTTTTACAGAGAGGGTTAAGCATGAAGTGCTATCTTATAATTAGAATTAGATAAATTAAAACTCCTTTTAGTTTATCTTTAATTCTCCAATTAAATAATTTATAATCATAGAACAAGATTGGCGTCTAACAACGCATTATGACCACCCAAATATCTAGGAATGTAAAAGTGGCTTTGACTAACCTTTACGTGCATGATGTTTTTGGTATAATTAAATCCTTTGATCAGATAATGTTCCGATTAGACATAGAGCATGGAATTAATATCTACTCTATTTTGAGTCTAATCATATTAGTCCTCTGCCATTAGCTATCGATTCAGTTAATGATATTTGTAAACTATTTACAAAATGTCATTCCACCTTGGCCTAGGATTTTTTGAATCAATACTAATTGAGAACAATGGAACATTCTCCCTAATTACTTTAGGGTGATGAATCCTATCTTGATCACTCAACTACCTTCATATAGTTCATGCTACGTCTAATGACTACTGATTAAACGACCTATGATTAAATAGATCATAAGTAGTATCGAAACATAGCAATCCCCATATAAGATAACTTTGATGACCTCAAGTCTAAGGATCACTTATACAACCATCACAATAAGAATTCCATAGACATACAAGTAATGTTCTAAATGGATTTCTTATATCGGGTCTATTTAGTGAACTTGTTCTCTAACAAGCACCTACTTGTTTGTTTAAGATCTCTATTTTTTAGCCTATTAGATCGACTACTTCCTTCATAAGGAAAAACACAACTTATGCTAGTCTTTTTACGTTTTATTAATGTTCAATCTTAATAGAACAATGACTAGGAACATTTAGGAATGATACATAAATGCAATATGAATCTCATGATTATAATCTCATTATAATTTCATTTGCAAAGTACAATTATTCCATGGACTCTATCTTATACATCTAAACATGTTCAAGATAAATAATGCCTTTAAATAATTTGTCACTAAACTATAACCAAAGCGATTAGCTGTAGGGCATAAACCAATAGTCACCTTCATTACTACATCAAAATAATCAATTCTTACCCTAAATCGATATCAAACATAAAAGAACATAATAAAGATCAAACTAAACAAAAACATACAAAATAAATATGCAAGAAACACATGCCAAATACTTAGAAAAACACACACTAATGCACAACGATCAACTTCCCCATACTTAAATCTTTATTTGTCCTCAAGAAAAATCCAACACAATCAATTAATTCCATCACTTCATTTTCACAAAGATCAAAGCATGCAATTCCTTAAATTTTTTCCAACTCAAATGTCAAGCTACTACACATATCATGACTACATTTCATTAGTGTACATAAGCAAACTTAATATATGATACCATCACTCAGAGATAAGTATAGATGCAAAATGAATCTTCCTCATGGTTTTACTCATTTCTCTCAAATGTTTGATGGTTAATGTTTTACTCAAACTTTCTATAGGAAACTACACTACCATAGGCTTGCAAATACACCAAATCTCCTTTACAATGATTACATGCATAAATAAATCAAAAGGACTTATTTAGGGTTATAATGCAGTAAGGGTTAAGGTGGGTAAAAAGGATAAAGGGTTTAACACAAGCATTCATAAAGTAATAAATGGACAAAGGGATAACAAGACATAATTCTGAGATACACAAGTGTAAGTGTACTACTATTTTGCACTTATTGATGCGACTAAAATGTTCTTCCTTTTTCTTTCTTTTTTTTTTCTTTTCAAATGGAAAAACAATGAACAAAATAGAAAATAAATACAATGTGATTCAAAACAAAAGTATCACTCAACTCATCTAAAAAAAATTTGTAGCAAAAATCCCAATTAATGCATCACTTAATACTCTATTAAGCTTGTGAATGGGTAGGTTAATAGGATTTAGGGTTTTAAAATGAGGTGTTTTTAAGAAACAAAATGGTTAAGGCTCAATAGGGGTAGCAAGAGATAATAAAAAGGTAGGTCATTTAAGCCAAAGGTTTTAAAAAATAGGGCCTTAATCATTTCTATTAAACATGCTTCCAGTAAACTCAAACCAATTCAAAGTAAGTTCTGAAGGTAATAACCTAAGGAAGCATCACACAAACAAAGAAATAAAATTACTATAGATGGAGTCATATAAGCTCAATCCTCACATTGGCTCAAGTGAAAATTCATTATGCATCTCTACACTACCTCTTTGCTCAAATGTCAAATTGTGAGTAACCTTATGTAACCAACTACTTTTCATCACTCAACATGGTTCACTCTCTACTCAAGTAGCCTAATCCAAGTTCAAGCATGCATTCAATCTCATTCCAACTAGCATGACAATATCTCATGGAAAAACAAATCAAAATGATTTAAGTGTGGTTCCATTGCTTAACACAAAATAACATAAAATAAACTAATATGCCTAAAACATGCATCTTAATTAACAAAATCTGAACAGTGACTAAAAAAACCCAAAACAATGCAATTGACAAAGGCAATGTCACCTCTCCACACTTAGAGAACACATTGTCCTCAATGTCACAAGTCAAATACCAAATAAGGTAAAATGACATCAAATCAAACAAAGAAAGACATCAAGCAAAACAAAAAGACAAAACAACTAATAAAGAAAATAAAACAATGTAAAAAAGTTTAGGGTAAGAAGGCTAATGGAGATTGTGGTGGTGAAGGTGTTAGAGAAGGGACTTCAATGTTATTCCTCTGGATGAACTTGAGGAATTTTTTCTTCATGTAATGCTGCTCCTTGTGGACTTGTCTTATCTGGGTGTCTAGCTTATTAATTCATAACGTCATTTGTTGATAATTAGAGGCCATCTGGTTAAGGATTTGCTGGAATCTGTCGACCTCTACTGTTGCGGATGGTTCCTCTTCCAGTGTTTCTTCTTGTGGCTCTGAGGGTGCCTGAGATGTGGATGGTCTGGAAGTGGCTGCATCCTTGCCCTTCCTGTTCTTTATGGTTGTGTGTGTCTGAGGATTTCAGAGTTTCATAAAATGGAGCTCCAAAATTTTAGAGCGCCTCAAATAAGAGACATAAAAAAACATCATTATACACACACTATTTATGCCAAGATTATAGTATAAAGCCAAAGTAGTAACATTGTATGACATTCCAAAATGAGAGTTTTTCTTATTAACACAACTCACAATAGAACAAAAAATTTGATAAGGGGTATTTATTTTGAATTTTTGATCCATGCATCAAAGGAAGAAAAGTTACTTAGCAAAGCACTTATTACTTTTATTTTTTAAAAAAACCATTAAGCACATAAACTTATGAAGAAGTAAATGTTCGATGCTACAAATTAAAGTATTTGGTGCATTTCTAGAGTTAAAATTGGTTTCACCCGTTAGAATTTTCCAATAATCATCCCCGTAAAATTCATCGTGATCACCCAAAACTTTAGTGTTTGATAAATCAAAAAGTGCACAAATTATAGTATAATCAAGTTTATAAGCATTGCCACCTATCCTAAACCAAAAATTTATCCATTTTAGGATTGTAGCACACAACGGTGAAAAATTCGTCAATCATTAAAGGATAAATTGGCACATCACAACAAATTAACCTACCCCAACTAATATTCGTTGCCAATCATTCAACATTATGCCTCACTCCTTTGGTTTCTAATAGTTCAAAGTCAAAGTATCTAGGAGGCATTAATTCTCTACCTTTAAAGTCCTAAAATCGCATACCTTCGTCTTCTGAAAAAATTAGGAATGGGGTATGAAAAGTTACCGCCATATCTAGTTTACCTTATTCAGAGACTTGAAGGAGTAATTCATCGGTTGGTTTCCAAGATGCTATCTTCTTTGGAGCCATTGGAAGATAAAAACCTGTAAAAATAAATAAAAAGAGGTGAGCACATCTTTTAGAGAGAGAGAGTAAATCTTACCCAAATCCTTGGATTTTTGAGTGATTAATGTGAAATAAGTGTAAAGGAATGAAAAATTGATGGAAGAAGTGAAGAATATACCAAGATTTGAGTGAAAGATAAAGAATTAGAGAGAGTGGGAGAGTAGGTTTTCATGCTTTAAGAGAGAGAGAATGTTAAAAGTTGAAGAATGAAGAAAGAAGAAAGAAGAAAGAAGTGGGGAAATTTAAAAATTTTCAGATAAGGGTTCCCACGATCGTAGGAATCCCTGTCATTCCCCCGATCATTGGTTAAGTCTCTAGAAACTTTCTAGAGAGCCGTCTGATGGTTGTGGGAAACAACCTCATTCCCACGATCGTGGGTTAAGGATCTAGAAACTTTCTGGAAAGCCTTCCCACGGTCGTGGGAAACTATTAATTCCTACAGTCATGGGATACTCCAATTTTTCGAACTTCTTAACCCTCTTCCAAGCTTAGCATGCATTCTCTACATTTATGCAACCTACAAACACATCCAAATCATCTAACTAACAAGAAATTTAAAGAGAAAACAAGTTAAAACTTAAACAAAATCCAAATGAACACGAACAAATTCAAATTATATGTAATCACAACCAGATAAATCCCCTGGGTCCTCTTTCTTCTGTGCTATATTAGGGTTTCCTTTTGTTATGTGCTCCTTAACCTTCTTGACTGATTCCTTTAGTGTGAGCTTTGTTTGTAGTTTTTCTGTTATATCCTCAACCTTGTTTGATTCAACCTCCTTAACATTCCTCATTGCCCTACTTGAAATTGGCTTCTGCTGGGCTAGAATAGGGTATGGAATTTTAAGTTTGAGGTTTCTTGATTGGCTCAATTACGAGTTCACTTTGAAGGAATTTTATAATTACTTGTTCTTTTCCTTTATCTCCGTCTTCCTTCACATGTTCAAGTTCTTTTTCCTGGGTCTAAGTGATGGCCATGATCTGTTCCTTTGGGTAGCCTTAGTATTACTCAATAAGCTACATGCACTTGTAGAAGAAAAAGCATTAACAAGTTGACCTACCTGAACCTCTAAGTTGTGGATAGATGAGGCATGATTCTTCACTATCTGATCAAACTTTACCTCCATCCTCTTTTGACTTTCCTCCTGGCTCAAAAATATCCTTTTTTGGTTCACTTATTGAGCTACCAGTTTAGACACCAAAACATCCATCAACTTGTCCATTTAGCTCTCCATCGATCTAAGTCGATCTTGCTGAAATCTAGGAAGTCCTTCCAGACTCGCTTGCCCACATGTATTATTAGTACTCCAAGAAAAATTTGGGTGGTTTTTCCACCTCGGATTGTAAGAGTTAGAGTAAAGATTATTACCTCTTTATAGCTGGCATAAGTAATTTACCTATTATGTACCACTAGCTCCCAACAAGAAACATTCAGTTGAGCCATGGTTGTTTTGCCCACATAACTCACACTATAATTGCGTCGCTTTTGCCGTAGGTTAATCCTATGCATTATCCATATAACTCTCCTCTTTCTCTCATTGCTTTACTTCTTTACATAAGGTTAATCCTATGCATTATCACATTAAGACTTATTCCTTTTATACAGATATTTTCCACCTTATGGACTTCATCCTTTTCCAAATTATCTCTACTACCTTGCTTTCTTATTCCCTATCTAGCTGATTTAAAGTAATGATGGGTAAAGTTTGATCCTCGCCTAGAAAGGTATACCTAAGACGTATAGGTAAAGGCTTCAATTTAAGAGTTAGTGGGTTTATAATGGAGGGTGGCATGAACGCTTCCATTCTCATTAAGATCTCTTCATATGAAAGGAACCATCCCGAAGTTTCCCTTTCGGGAGTGAAGCCCTCTCGAAGACCCTACGATAACCCTCTAATCGATATCTAATACAACAAAAGGACAAAGCCAAGTCGTTCAATTGTTAAAAGCCTTTTATACTTTAAAAGTTAAAAGTGTGGAAAATAGTGGGAAATTTTTCTAAAAATCATTTCACTAAAAATTTCGGCAGCATAATGGCTACTTTTCTAAGATTCCCAAATATCAAAAACCTACATAACATGATTTAAAACACTTCGAATATTTAATATACCATCTTAACTTCTGGAATGGGACCTTAGGTCCACATCACAAGTAAGCACAAAAAAACAATTCTCAATATTTTACAATACCGAAAATATTACAAGATCACACTTTTACACCCTTTACAAAATAATTTAAACCATATATGCAAGTAACTAAGCCAATTTTGTGAAAACATATATGTAGCAAAATGACACAAACATATCAGCACCTGATAATAAAACTAATTATGCGGCGGGATCCCAGCTACCGTAGCGCCTGTACACATACCTAGGGTGGTTTATTTAAAAGCATAAAATAAGGGTGAGCTAAATAAGCTTAGTGAGTGTTAATCATTTTACTAAAACTTATACTTTTCATAACAACATAACTGAAATATTCTCATATAATAAGAAAGCTTATGGTAAAACAATCGCCATAAAAATTCATTCGTGCATTATAAAACCTGATAATAAATAACATTTCATAAAGCACAATTTTAATTTGTCTAAAATACTATTTTGAAATTAAGCTCATAATATAAAAGTTTCAATTTTCAATTTTCCTTAAACAATTAATAGTGGTGGTAATAAGTTTTCTGAAAACTTTTATACTGAAAATAAGCCAACCATTAGAATTGGTACCATACAGTACCTCTCAAATTACTTTTAAAAATAAATAGTAGCAGAATTATTATTGTCATAAACTTTTTTACACGACATAGCCCACCACCAACTTCTTTACCATATGGTACTTTTAGGCATAAAGTGACGGAACTGGTTCTACATCGCTTACCTACAACTGATTAATCACTAGTTACATAGCTAGTTTTACATCGTTTACTTGCACTAGGTTAACAATTATACATCGGTAGTTTCAGAGTTGGTTTTGCATCGCTTACTTGCAATTGGTTAACCACTAGTTACGGAGTTAGTTTTACATCACTTACGCGCACTAGGTTAACTTCTATACACTGATAGTTACAAAGCTGGTTTTACATCGCTTACCTGCAACTAGTTAACCACTAGTTATAAAGCTGGTTCTAAATCACTTACCTGTAGTACGTTAACTACTATACACCGGTATAATAACACTTATAAAACCTAACAATGTATCATAGACTAAAAACCATATCCTTTTTATCAACTAATAACACGATATCAACGTAACTTCAAATTATATGAAATTCAATTTTCAAACTTCAATTCATATATTGGTAAACTATAAACTTATACTAGCAATATTCACTTGTAATGTATCATTCACATAAAATTCATAATCGTACAATTTAAATCACATGTCATCAATTATTTTGCAAAGAATTTATTCATATAAAACAATTAAAATACACTCATAATTTGCTAGTTTCCTTTTCACTATTTTGATATCCTTCATTTGGCTTTGTTTTCCGATCTAAAAACCTAATACAAATACATTCAACTCCCTAACACATTTTTCAACCAAATATACCATAAACCATTTCAACTTCATTACTTTCACTTACACTCCATATATTATTTTTTTTCCAAATAATAACATAACACTTCATTTTATAATTCCAATGCCACAACTACACTTAATGACCATCCTTAATCACATTCACATGGTTATTACGTCATAACCATACTTTTATACCAAAAATGCCTTTAAGGCTAAGCTTAACATATTTTACACAAAACTGTTCAAATTCAATTCCATTTGATTCCCAACACTTAAAACCAATTCAAATTCATTTCCATGACATTTTAATATACATATTTAAGCCATAAAATTTCATTAACAAATTTTTACACAATCACGCACCCTTGGCTGAATTTCAACCAAAATCAATTCTTTTCATGTCTTTACTTCATTAGCATCAAAATCATGCTATAAACATCATGTAACATCAAAATAAAATTTTGGATCATATCATATTAAAAACCCTAGCCAAGGACTAAATTTCCTCTAATCATTTCCTTTGACCAAATTTGACCAAGGTTCCAGATACTATTGTTCTTGATTTTCTTCCCCTAATCACTTCCAATGCAATAAAACCTTCATATCATATCGTAAGGGCGCAATTCACACCATCAAAACCAAATCTGAACTATAAACTAACGACTCCAATTTTTTAACAAAACTCGAAAGCTTACAAACCTATTTTCTTCTTCTTCTTCACTTGGATGGATATGGGATCTTATTGGATGTTTGATTGGAGGTAAAAGGTCGTGAAAAACTCTTTGGATCATTTCTCCATTGCATAACTGAAGCTCCCTCTTCTCTTTTTTCTTTTTCTTTATTTATTTCTCTTTTTCCCTTCCCTTCTCCAACAAAGGCCAGCCACACCTTGGTCTCTCTTCTTTTGTTTTTTTTCTCTCTTATGGCTACTCTCATGTTCACCCACCAAAAGAATTAACTTATGTCTTAATTCATGCTTTTTATACTCTTTAATGCTTCACACATGTCACTTTCCTATCAATCATCTCTAATGACTCATCATACACATGTCATTCTCTCATTGGTCATCTCTAATGACTCATCACACACGTCATCTTTTTCATTGGTCATTAAGTGTGACTCATTAATCTATTAACACCATTTTACCTTTTAATGATTTTAATTCACCTATTAACCGAATTAAATTTTGAAAATATTCCATAACTATCATATCATCAAATAGACCATGAAATACTATAATCAAATTCAATACTTATTGATTGGATGCTTTTAAAAATTTCAAATGGGTTTAAAATCATCAATACCCATTATTTTCCAAAAGGGCATAAAGTCCAATAATTTCATATTACCTGAATTCTATTCAAACAACCTCTGTTTTGACACATTTTAGTTCTTAAGGACTCCAATCCTAATTTTGGAGCTATTCATCATATTTCAAAATTGTTTGGTAAATTTTTTGGTTTTTAAGAATAAGTTTTGGATTAAATTCAAAAATCATTGAAATTGTCTAAATTATATTCAAAAGTGTCACCTAAATCTCCAAAGCACATTTAAGGGCTTTTAAAACTCATTCAGGCTTATTCAGTAGCTTTTCAAAGTTTTCAAAAATTTTCCGAAAAATTTCTAGTTGAGTCCATAAACATCTTCGGTCTATCTGTGATCTTCGTTATATGCTCAATAATACATTTAAACACTTAAATTACTCTAGTATATCATAAATAGAGCATACTTTTATCAAATGCATGTACAACACATTACACAAAACCATAATCGAAATAGCATATTACATTATGTGATTGAACACCCAACTCCTCCCTTTCCCCTTCTCCCTCACTTTCAACTTCCTTAAAACTCACTTCTTCATTATGGCTCTCATCTTGCTCTTTGGTACATTCATCCACGATGTCTATCTTTATTCAAGAGCAGCTTTCCTTCAAATTCTTTAATACTTTGTTCATACTAAACATTACTTGATCGTCACTGATCTGAAGGATGAGTTTCTCTTTATGAACATCAATCAAAGCTCCCCCTATATTCATAAATGACTCACCGAAAATGAGTGGAAAATTTTTATCCTCTTCAAAGTATAAGTCCTCTTCATAAGATTTATGCTTGCACCTAAATCATATAAATATTTAGTAAAATCTAAATCACCAACAATACAAGGTATTGTAAAACTCCCTGAATCCTTCAATTTTAAAGCCATGTGGTTGGTGATGAAGGAGCTGCAGGTTTCTGTTTGAGAAACCATTTAGTTATCCTCCCAATTTTGCTTGTTTGATAGTATATCTGTATGGAACTTCATATGCTTGGGCATGTGTTCCAAAGCCTCCACAAAACACAAATTGATCTGTACATTTTCCACAAACTTTGCAAATTGTGTATCCAATTTGTTCTTCTAAAGCCTTTATGGGAATGGAATCTTTGTTGGGCATGGGGGAGGAGGAACATAGGGAGGATCTTCATTCTTCTCATCATCTTTTTCCTTCTTCTCTTATTATTCTACACGATGGGGTTTAACTTTTTTTTTGCTGGTTCTTACAACTTTTTCACACTCTAGAGTGTGATGGTCTTAAATTGCTCCCTTTTATTTGCTTTTGTGTTGCTCAGAAGGCTCCCCACACTTTATGCAGACAATACATTGGCTATCTGGCCCAATTAAACCTCCAGACTATGAATTAAAGAGGCATAATTCTTTACTATTTAATCAAAATTTTCTTCTATCCTCTTCTGAGTCTCATCCTAGCTCATGAACTTGGAATTCATGACATCTATTAACTTGTCCATCTTAGATTCCAACTAATTGAGCTTGTCCCATTGAAATTCTGGCGTGCCTTGAGTTCTCATTTGATTCCCTACATTATTAGACCAAGATAAATTTGGCTGGTTCTGATAGTTGTGATTTGCATTATATTTTAGGGTTTAATTTGTTAGGTATTTAGTGTGTATTTAGGTTTAATTGTGTTAGTATATATGTTTAAATGTTTTTATGGGTTAGTATGAGGCTTTGAGCTTAAATGTTATATTTTTGAGGTACCTTGATGTGTTTATTAGTGTTTCAGGGTAAACAGCAAAGAATGGAGAAGTTTTTAAGAGTTTTGGGCTAAAATCATAGCCCACGATCGTGATACAAAGAGGTGAGCTATAGGACTCAGGCCACGATCATGCACTTTGGGCTATGATCGTGATAGAGAGGGTTGGGCGATGGCCACGATTGTGGCCTACGTCTGGCTGACACTAAAACTCAAGTTTCACAAGCCTTTTCAGACCGTTTCGACCCTGTATCAACCCTAGGGCTTCTAAAGTATAAATATAACATTAAGAGACAGAATAAGCAGCCTTGGAAGAGCCTTAATCAGCCACAAAAAATGAATCCCTAAAAAAGAACCTTGAGAGATCGAGAAAGAGACAAAGGAAGAGAGAAGAGGACGATGATGCAGACATGAAGTGCTTCTCGGATTAAGAAGCTTTCCAAAGTCACAGCCTCCCATCATCCCGTCAAATTTTGTTTCTATATATTTAAGTTTTATTCAATTACAGAATTAGGATATATAGTTGATTATAGACTTACATTGTGGTAGATGTTCTATACTCACTTTTGGATTGTTATTGTTAGTTTAATGAAATTTGATTGTTTTATGTGTTTATTGAATTAATTGTGATTTATTCTACCCTTCATATCTTGATGATAAAATGAGAGGGTGAATTGAGAGAAATTAATTAATTTGGGCTAACGAGGTTTAGGTAAATTAATAGATTCAGAATTAAATCAAGTTGGTAAATCTTGTGTAGAGATATCACATTTAGGTTTCCAATTTTTTGTTAGAGAACTTAAGAACTAATTAGGTTTTGGATAGGTTGGTAATTGAGAGATTACAATTTCCCATAATTTGATTAGGGTTTATGCTTTAGGGTTCAGTTATAACTTGAGAGAGAGTAATTTACCCTAGGATCATCTAGAACCGTTAATTCGATAAATAGTAATAGGTTAGGTTGACATTAAGGATAGATAATTTTCCCTCTCTCTTTCGGTAAACTAATTAGGTGGAATTTAAGGGTGTGCAATCATTGTTTAACAAATCGATAAATTTCCATTAATTATTATTTAAAATTGTTAATCGTCATCGTGATTATTTTTACTTAAGTGTTAATTTTCAATTATTATTTTGTTAGTTGATTTGGTTATTTGATTTAGTTAGTCCTCGTGTCAAAATTTATTGTTTGCTAAATATTTGTTTAATAGTCTCCGACCTTAGATTTTAGGACTAGATTAATCCTCCTTGTGAGAACAATACCTTAGGTGCTATGCAAATGACCAGTGCATTTACAAAAATATCGAGGTTATAAATATTAAAACTTAGCATATGAAACCTTACGATTAGGTTCTTCCACCTAAGATTATATATGTTTGAGTAAGGATTACTACCTCTCAGACATATTGTGCTCCTATGAAGTTAAGCTACTTTATATTATTATTTTCTATTAGGAAGCAATCAACTGTGATATGAATTTCTTATCTGCATAACTCGCATTCTTACTAAATTGTTTTGAGTGGAAAAGAAGAGGTGGCTTTTAGGTTGTTCAATTGTGGTTTTAGGTTATCTACCTCAGCATGTAATGTCGTTCCTAAATCTATAGCAAATAATCCCTTTTGATCCCAAAAGGTTGATTGATGTCTACTTCATTTTTATGTCCAAAGACAACTATTATTCACCATATCCTCTAACAAATCACAGGCCTCCTCAACTATTTTCCACACTAATGATCCTCTAGCTACTTCATCAATAGTGCTTCATGTGGGTGGATTAACTCCATTGTAAAATATTTGCAAGAGAAACTCCTTCAGCAAGTTGTGATGTATATAACTCCTTTGTAACTCCTTATATTGCTCCACGCTTCATGTAGAGACTCCCCTTTGTTTTACTAAAATTTATAATTTCCTTTATAAGCCTCATTTTCTTTGTAAAAGGGAAGTATTGAACTAAAAAGGCTTGCACCAGCTACTACCACGTTGTGATGGTCATTAGGATGGGTGAATTCAACCATGCTTTGGCTTTATCCTTGAGTGTAAAGGGAAAGCCTCATCTTAGCTGCATCTTCCGACAACCTATTATATCGAAATGTAGCATGGATCTCTAAGAAATTTTCCATATGAGCACTGGGATCCTCATTTGACAAACCTAAAATTGTATGTTGTTTGTAGCATGCTCAGTAATGTTGGTTTGACCTTAAAGGTATTCACTTGCATCGGTGGTCGTGTAATTCCTTGTTGATTAGCATTGAACCCTAGCCTCAAAATGTCCACAAGGGTCCATTGTTGTTCTCCTTGGCTTACTTCCTCTGTCATCATTTTTTGTATTACTTCTTGCTTTTTAGCTTTTCGAATCTCTCTATCTTGCCTTATGATGGCTAAAGTTGTTGTATCTTCTAATTTATTTAAGCTTCGAGTGATCCTCATGTTCATGCACTTGCAATCACATAAGAAAAGGTATCAAATCCTTAAATATAAGATGCTAATTTGATCTTGATAACGGCACTAAAAAATTGTTAACAATTTTTTATAAAAACTTTAATACTGCAAGTATACAAATCATAACTTATAGTATAAAAGGTATCACTCCCACGAGGATTAATAAGTCACCTATGCTCATTGTCTAAGGTAATAAAGATTGAATTAATTAAATTAAAATAAGTTATCTGAAATTAAAACAACTAATAAAAATAAATAATTGAATAAATGGATAATGGAAACTAGTATTAAGAATAAAATAAATCAATGATGGAAACTTGGGAATGATTCTATCCTTGTTTTGTCTTTCCTTTATCTTGTCGATTTAGTTTATACCCGATCTTAGATATCCTAAGGTTTTGATTTCCCCTCTCTCAAGATCTAGTCAAGTAATCCCAAATGAAATAGATAATAATATAATTGTAACCTCTCGATTCACAAAACTACTCTTATCTATTTAATTAGATTTGAAGCAATCCTAAGGATAATTAATTAATAGTTAAGATCTCTCCTCAATTGTTTATTAATTTGATATTTGTAGGTCTGTTGCCAACACTTTTTACACATCTTAACACATTCCAAGTATAAGCATAACAAACATCACAAAGAATTGATATATCTATTGAATTCAACAAGAAGAAGGTTTAACAAAACAAATAAAAAAGAATCCTTAACATGCGCTTAGAAACCTATAGTCATGTTCAAAATCCTAATAATCCAAATCAACATCCAAGAAAATGAAATATATGAAAGGAAAAGAAAGAAAAACAATTTGGTGTTTTAATTTGGAAATCTAGAAAATCTAGAGTTGCTCTTGATGTCTCATCTTTGATCACTTTAACTCTGATGTGCATCCTTCTTTTTTGTGTTTTTCTTTGCCTTAAATACTTTTTGAGGATGTTAATGCTCTTTCTAGGACTTTTAGAAATAATTTGGTTCCAAAAATAGCCCTAAAATAACAAGAATACAAAATTTTAACATATTACACTCTATCATGATTATGACTCTTGCCTTATCCATCTTCTCTATCATGATTGTGGCTGGAGTCATGATAGTGATAGAAAATGAATCTGTGCAGCTGCTCCTTATACATGATAGTGCAATTTTTCATGATCATGACTACTTCCATTCTTCAAATTTGTGCATGACTGCTTCCACTCTTCAAATTCTTTCTCTTTTTTTAGTTTCCTACTTGCAATCACTAACAAACACATCAAGCAACCATTAAATCATACAATTAAGATCAAAATAATCTAACAATTGAAACATATAAAAACACTAACAAGAACATAATTATAACTCCTAAAGGCATGATTATCATTTAAGAAAATACTTAGAAACACACTGAAGCACCTAGAAATAGTACACTAATAATATTAATTCAAGAATAAGAAAAACAAATAATTGAATCCCAATAAAACTTAAAAATGAATTAAGTTCAAATAAAATTACTATAAGGTCTAACTCAGGTTCATCTAATCCAAGTACCAACAAAAGTGTTGTTTATAATCATAAAGGAATAACATCAAAATTAAATGAAAACTAGAAAACTGAAAGGGACATGATGAAATCATTTTTTATCTATATGAAATCCACTTAAAGTTAATAGAAATCCAAATCAAATGTGCTTCCTTACTTGTTCTTTATTCTCTTTACCATTTGAGGTTGTCAGTTTGTATTTTTTCCTAAGCCTAAATTAAGCCTTATATGAACCTCCTATGAGCTAATTTTAAAATGCCCCCTTTATAACTCAAAATTAGGGTTTCTAGAGTGGAAACAATCATCCAGATAGATGAGTGTATGACTACATCCCTTATTCTTGCTTTAGTTTTTCAAAAGATCCTGCAAAAACATGGTCCCAGAGAGTTACATAATCATTGATGCAATTTTGTACCATAAGGACAACATCAATCTTTCACTTTTTTTATCTCAATTGTGTTTGATTAATATCTTTTTGATCCATAAAGGCAATTAGGACCTAAAACTATAATATGAATGAATTAAGTACCAATAATAATAAGAAAAGCTTAAATAAACAAACAAAATGCACTAAATATATGATTATAAATATAGGATATTTAACATTTATCAAACTCCCCCACACTTAAGTATTTGCTTATCTTTAAGCAAATTAATTTCATTACTCTTAACTTAATAAGAAATAACTCTAGTTAAGAATTAAACAAATCAAAGATATCCATCATGACTCACTATTATTCATTCAATTTCAAAGTTAATTGAATTGTTAAGCATTTAATTACAATTTAAATAATACATGAGCATTTATAAGCTTATTTTAAAAGTCACCTAGCCTTTTGATGTAATAGTGAACACCTGGTGAATATCGTAGTTACATAACTAGGTCACTATCCAAAATGGCTACTAGTATCACTCTTTAACTTTGACCTTTTTATTGGTATAATGCCATCATAGTGAAATCATTTATGCTCATTTATTTACATTGTGTGTGAGGACTTATAAACAAACATATTAATAAGGATTGGTATTGTAAGTTATAACTTGAATGGATAAGAGAGACTTCTACTGTTTTAATGGTCAATCCTTTTTTTGTTTTTAATTAAACAATGACTAATAGTGTCTAAAATTTGGTCTTCTAGTGGTGATAGGCACTTTTAAGTGAACAAAAGGAGCTGGATTTGTATAAATGAAATCTTAGAGAGTTAAGTTGTTAAATTGGATTACACTTAGTGAGGCAAACAAATGGAATTCGTCTCTATTAATAGAGAGGCCTAAGAGGCTACTAAATACATGTACATAATTGATCATAGAATTGTTATAGTTAAAACTAGAGCCACATAGTAACAATAAGTCATATGCAAAAGATAGGCTATAAATCCTCAACTTTTTAAACTTGTTATTAATGATAAACTTGACCTTAAGGTTAATGTTATGATTAACTAATATGGTTATCACCTCAATGGATAAGGTAAAAAAATAGGAGGAAAGGGGATTACCTTATCTCAAGCCCTTTTCTCCATTAATTAATTAAGTGGGCTCACCATTGATCAAAGTGCAATAGGATATGGTTATAATGCATTAATTTATACACCTAAAAAATTGTCATTACCAAATGCTACTAAAGAGTGTAGAAATTTAATTTATAGAATCGCAATTCTCATTGTACAATCCTACACAAATTACCTAACTTAATCTCTCAATATATTGCAAGGTATATATTCAACATTCATCGAAAACATTTATCATTCAATTCAACAAAATAGGAGATTAACAAATAGTTCAAAAGTAATCTCTACAAATAAATCAACCACTCATGATGTTATTAACATCCCCAACAATCAAATAATCCATCATACAAATGCTAGAAAACAAAAAAAAAGAAAGAAAACTAAATGAATAAAACTCCTCCTCTTCTTTGCTCGAATTTGGAAAATCTGCCATTGTTGCACTTTTTTCTCAATTGTGAGTGAAATACCATGATGCTCTACATTTCCCAAGACTCTAAACCTGCGTTTTTACTCAATAAGGCAAGTCTCCACGATCCTCTCTCATCTATAGGGTTTATAACCTTATATAGTCCTAAAAACCTAAAAAATAAGTGAACCCTGCGTGTATCTTCAAGTTAGGCATCCCACGATTGTAGGTTCTTGTATTATAATTCCTCCATTTCTCTTATCCTCTCTTGATCTCTAGCTCAATCGTAAAGGTAGCCATCCTCCATTCCTACATCAAAATGATCAATTCTTACCCTAAATCAACATCAAATACAACATAACAACGAGGATCAAAATAAATAAAAACATAGAAAATAAATTGTAAAACACAACAATAATAACCTATTATATAAGAAACACATGCCAAATATTTAGAAAAACACACACTAATGCACAACTATCAACTTCCTTACACTTAAATCTCTGATTGTCCTTAAGCAAAATCAAACATAACTAATCAATTCCATCACTTTATTTTCATAAAGATCGAAGTATGCAATCCCTCCAATTTTGGCCAACTCTAATGTCTAGTTACTACACATATCATGACTACTTTTCATTAGTATACATAAGCAAACTCAACATATGGTACCATCCATCAAAGATAAGTATAGATGCAAAATGAATCTTCCTCTTAGTTTCACTCATTTCTCTTAAGTGTTTGACAGTTAGTGTTTTGCTTAAGCTCCCTATAGGAAACTACATTACTATAGGCTTGCTAATACACCAATTCTCTTCTATAATGATTACATGCATAAATAGATCAAAATGACTTGCTTTAGGTTGTAATGTGGTAAGGGTTAAGATTGGTAAAAGGGTAGAGGGTTTAGGCATTCGTAAAGTAATAAGTGAATAAAGGGATAACAAAACATATTTCTGAGATACACAAGTGTAAATATGCAACTACTTCGCACTTATTGATGCTACTAAAATGTTCTTCCTTTCTCTTTTCTTTTCCTTTTTTCTCTTTTCTTTTTCTCTTTTCTTTTTCTTTTTAATAATATGGAAGAAACAATGAACAAAATAGCAACTAAATACAATGTGATCCAAAAGTAGAAGTATCATTTAACTCATCTTAGAAAAATTGTAGCAAAAATCCTAAATTAATGCACCACTTAATACTTTACTAAGCTTATGAATGGGTAGGTTAATGGGGGTTTCAGATTTTAAAATGTGGGGTGTTTTCAAGAAACAAAATGGTTAAGGCTCAACAGGGGTAGCAAAAAATAATAGAAGTTAGGTCATTTAAGCCAAAGGTTAACACAAAAAAGGCCTTAATCATCTCTATTAAGCATGCATCCAGTAGACTCAACCCGATTCAAAGCAAGTTCTGAAGGTAATAACCTAAGGAAGCATAACACAAACAAAGAAATAAAAAGAATATAGATGGAGTCATATAAGCTCAATCCTCACATTAGCTCAAATCAAATTTCATTATACATCTTTACACTACCTCCTTACTCAAGTGTCAAATTGCGAGTAAGCTTATGCAACCAACAACTTTTCATCACTCAACATGGTTCACTCTCTCCTCATGTAGCCTAATCCAAGTTCAAGCATGCATTTAATCTCATTCCAACTAGCATGACAGAATCTCATGGCAAAACAAATCAAAATGATTCAAGCGTGGTTCCATTGCTTAACATAAAACAAAATAAAACAAACTAATATGCCTAAAACAAGCATCCTAATTAAAAAATGAAAATAGTGACTAAAACAAACTAAAATAATACAATTAAGAAAGCAAATGTCACCTCCCTAGACTTAGAGAACACATTGTCCTTAATATGATAAGTCAACCACAAAATAAGTTAAAATGATGTCAAACCAAACAAAAAGACATCAAACTAAACAAAAAGACAAAACAACTAGCAAAGTAAATAAAACATTGTAAATGGTAAAAGGTAAGAAAGCTCATAGAGTTTGTGGTGGCGAAGGCATTGGCAAAGGGACTTCAATGTTATTGCTCTGGATGAACTCAAGGAATTTCTTCTTCATATACTGCTGCTCCTTATACAGTTTTCTCATCTGGATGCTGAGCTCATTAATCTGTAGCATCATTTGTTGATGATTAGTGGCCATTTGGCCAAGGATTTGCTGGAATCTGTCGACTTTTGCTGTTGCGATTGGTTCCTCTTCCATTGCTTCTTCTTGAGGTTTTAGGGCCGCCTGAGATATGGATGGTCGAGAAGTGACTACATCCTTGCCCTTCATGTTCTTTACTACAGTGTGCATCTGAGGATTTCAGAGCTCCATAAAATGGTGCTCCAAAATTTCAGAGCGTCTTAAATAAGGGAAATAACAAACATCATATCTAGCCATACGTACACTATCCACATCAAGATTGTAAAATAAATCTAAAGTAATAACATTGTATGACATGTCAAAATATGAGCTTCTCTTATTAACAGAACTCATAATAGATAGAAAAATCCGATAAGGGGTATTTATTTTGATTTTACAATCCATGCACTAAAGGAAGAAAAGTTCCTTAGCCGAGCACTTATTGCTTTTAGTTTTGTTAAAAACCATTAGGCATATAAACTTATGAAGAATAAGTGCTCGGTGCTACGAATTAAAGTATTTCGTGCATTCCTTACTCAAAATTGTTTTCACCTGTTCGAATTTTCCAATAATCATCCACATAAAAGTCATCGTGATCAACCAAAACTTTAATGTTCTATAAATCAAAAAGTGCACGAATGATAGTATAATCAAGTTTATAAGCATGGTCACCTATCCTAAACTAGAATGTATCTATTTTAGGATTGTAGTGCACAATGGTGAAAAATTCTACAATCATTATAGGATATATTGACACATCACAAAGAATTAACCGATCCCAACCAATATTCGCAGCTAATCTCTCAATGTTTTGCCTTAATCCTAGAGTTTCTAACAGTTCAAAATCAAAGTATCTAGGAGGCATTAATTCTCTATCCTTAAAGTCCTGAAATTGCATGCCTCCGTCTTTCGAAAAAATAAGGAATGGGGCACAAAAAGTGGCCACCATATTTGTTTTACCTTCTCTGGAGACTTGAAGGCGCAATTCATCCGTTGGTTTTTGGGTTGTAAGCTTCTTTAGAGCCATTACGAGAGAAAAATCTGCAAAAATAAGCAAGAGAGATGTTAGCACATTTTTGAGAGAGGAGTAGAGAAAATCTTACCAAATCCTTGAATCTTTGAGTGATTAATGTGAAATAAGTGTAAACGAATGAAAAATTGATGGAAGACGTGAAGAATATACTAAGATTTGAGTGAAAAATGAAGGAATTGAGAGATTAGGAGAGTGGGTGTCATGTTTCTAAAAGAGAGAGAATGTGAAAAAATAAAAATTCCCCCTTCTTTCTTCTTTCTTCATAAGGCCCCAAAAACTTTCTAGAGAGCCTTCCTATGGTCGTGGGAAACATTCCAATGATTATGGGTTAAGGCTCTAAAAACTTTCTGGAAAGCCTTCCCACAGTCGTAGGAAACAACCCAATTCCTACGGTCGTGGGTTACTCTAACTTTTTCAACTTCTTAACCCCCTTGCAAGCTTAGCATGCATTTTTAACATTCAAACAACCTGTAAACACATCAAAATCACTCAACCAATAAGAAATTTGAAGAGAAAACAAGGTAAAACTAAAACAAAATCAAAATAAACACCTAGCAAACTCAAACCAAACATAATCGTAATCAAATAAACCAAACAAACAAACAAACAAAGATAAACAAAAGAAAGGTAAACATGGTAAGTTAAGGTTATTAGCTTGAGCATTTCTCATGCATTCATGAAAAAGTGGAAGAAAGGAAAGAGATGACTTCCTTTTCTTGTGAATATGTCCTCCATAATATGGCTTGCATCTATGCCCATTGACCTTGAATGCTTCACCTTTGTCGTTTTCCAACTCCAAAGCTCTATAGGGAAACACTTGAAGGATCTTAAAGGGTCCACTACATCTTGACTTGAGCTTTTCGGGAAGTAACCAAAGTCATAAATTTAATAAAAGCACCAAGTCTCCACTCTTAAACTCCTTCTTTTTGATGTGAGCATCATGCCACTTTTTTTTTCTTTCTTTGTACGACTTAACATTTTCATAAGCTTTAAATCTTGAATCTTCTAATTCCTCAAGTTCTAATAATCTTTTCTCACCTACTAGCTTCCATTGCATGTTTAACTTCCTAACTTCCCAATATGCCCGATGCTCCAACTCTAATAGTAAATAGCAAGCCTTGCTATACACGAGTCGATATGGTGTGGTACTTATGGGTGTTTTGAAAGTTATTCTATAAGACCATATGGTTCCATCTAGTTTGAAAGCCCAATCCTTTCTTGACTTGCTCACTACCTTCTCTAAAATCTTCATCAACTCTCTATTCACCACCTCCACTTGGCCAGTAGTTTGGGGGTAGTAAGGGGTAGCCACTCTATGATGAACACTGTATCTTCTCAAAAGAGCCTCAAAAGGTTTGTTGTAGAAATGGCTCCCTTCATCACTTATGATTGCTCTAGGCACCCCAAATATAGTGAAAATCTTTTTGATGAAGTGTTGAATCACCTTGTTATCATTAGTTAGAGTAGCTATGACTTTAACCCACCTAGAAACATAATCAATCCTAATCAATATATAAGTGTTACCTAAGGAAGATGGGAATGGTCCTATGAAGTCCAGCCCCCCACACATCGTATCTCCACCTCCATTACGTTTGAAAGTGGCATATCATCTCTCTTTGATATTTTACCTACTCTTTGACATCTATCACACTTCAACACAAAATCTTGAGCATCCTTAAATAAGGTTAGCTAATAGAATCCACACTCTAAGATTCGAGCAGTAGTCTTGTTAGCTCCAAAATGCCCTGTATAAAGTGAGCTATGACATTCCATTAAAATTTCAAGAATTTCATCTTCAAGGACACACTTGCAAATCACACTGTCAACACATATTTTATAAAGTACAGGTTCATCCCAAATATAATGATAACATTAAAATAAAAAGAGCTTCTTTTATTGATACAAAAGATCAGAAGGAAGAATACTACCTAAGAGGTAGTTTGCAATTTATGTAAACCAAGGATGGAAAGGATTGTCTACCATCATTAAAGCCGCATCAGGAAAGCTTTCCTCGATTTTTGCTTCTTCTTCATGATGTCCCTCTTTAAGTTATGATAGGTGGTCCGCTATAACATTTTTTGCTCCCTTCTTGTCTTTAATCTCAATGTTGAATTCTTGAAGTAGAAGTACCTACCAGATGAGCCTAGCCTTGGCATCCTTCTTGGCAAAAAGGTAACGTAATGCTGCCTGATCTGTAAAAATAATAACTTATAAGCTTAAAAGATAAGAACGAACTTTCGCACAAGCAAATACCACCGCAAACAATTCCTTCTCAGTAGTGGTGTAGTTCAGTTATGCTCCCATCAAGGTCTTGCTTATATAGTAGATGGCATGCAACCTCTTCTCCTTCCTCTGGCCAAGTAGACAACCAATATCATGGTAACTTGCATCACACATAATGTCAAAAGGAAGAGACCAATCTGGTGACGTTAGAATGGTTGCTATTGTAAGTGCCTTCTTCAACCTGTTAAAAGAATCAAAACAATCATCATTAAACAAAAAAGACACATCTTTAACTAATAAATGAGTAAAGGGTCTAGCAATAAGAGGAAAATCCTTGATGAATTGTTTGTAAAACCCTGCGTGACTAAGGAAAGCTCGGATACCCTTGATGTTGGTAGGAGGTGGTGTTAGGGATATGTAAATATAGTGCCCTAGAAAGCAAATGTATTTACATATAACTTAATTTTCTTCTAGTTACAATATTGTAATGAAAATATTTATTATTAATAAAACAAAAGAG
>JAOTAY010034523.1:0-23925 GCA_025629805.1 Erythroxylum baracoense
CGGGCCAGGCTGGCCTGTGCCATGGTCGGCCCTTGGCAAGGACCGGGCGGACCATGGTGGGCCCGTGGCCTGCTCGTAGCCCAGCCAACCCGGGCCAAAAATCGGGCTGGGCTGAAATTGGCATCCCTAATTTTGTCCACCTCAGACACAATTTGATGAGGAATAAAGACTGGTGCATGTCCATTTCTTGGCCTGTGAATTTTTAGTAATGTTCCTATAAGGGAACACAAGTTTAGACATCATCTTAGCTCGTACTATGTTGCTCTTTAGATATTTTCTCTATCACACATCTCCATTTTATCTATGTATTTGATCTTATTTTCATCTTCAGTTGATAGCCAAAAATTATGATTTCTTAATGTTTTGGCTTGCAATTCTCTCCAATTGTTGTCAAATCTTTATTATTAATAGTCAAATATTTATTATTATTATTATTATTATTATTATTATTATTATTATTATTATTATTATTATTATTATTATACTTGATACATCAACCTTTTCTTTTATTCTTTTTTATTCTATTTATTTATACAATTATTTTAATTTTATTTACATACTTTTTTAGCATATCAGTTTACATATCTACTTTTTTAACCTGCATCATTTTTTAATCACATTTGCATGTGGGTCTACTGAAAACAGCCTCTCTACTCTGCAGGGATAATGCTGTGTACTATCAGACCTCCCTAGACTTCACTTTATTGCGAAATTTCAGACTGGGAGCAATGATGATCATGATAATACTTAATTAGGGTGTAGACTGAGATTGAACCAAAGAAGTAAATCCCTACTAAATTCTCCAATTTTATCATATTTCACATGTTTTCTTTAATTTGTTTTCATTAGGTTTATTTTATTTTGTTTTCTTATTAAATAAAAAACGACCCAACTACCTGAACATCAATTAATTTCATTTCATAAGCTAACCGAACACTCCCTGTGGGATTGACCAAGACTCACCACTACTACAGTAGTAGTCTAGTTATTTTATTTTGACTAGCATTACGATGTGCCGGTGAATTTTGGCGTCATTGCCAAGGAGTGCAGTGTTTAGTTTTTGTTGGTGATTTTAATTGATGTTTTGTATATATTCATTCGTAATTGATTTCTTTTCAGTTATTTCGTGATCTTTTCATTTTTATTTCTTGTTTGTGATTTAAAAATTTTTTTTTTTTGATATGGATGGAATTATTTTTTCTTTAATTCATATTCTCAATCCTATATTAATGTTTGCACTAATCAACCTAACTTTTGTTATGGATGGGATAACCAGCCAAATTATTTCCATGATAGTTTGCAGGAAGCACAACAATTCCCGTACATACTAGAAGCTTCCTATTAAGACTCAGGTACATCCTTGGAAGAATTAGTTAATGTGTATGTTGCTAACACTTTGCAATTCTAGCAGGAAACAAGTTCTAAAATCCAGAACTTGACAAGCCAGGCAGATCAATTGATGGAAGCTATCAACCGCCTAGCATCACAAAGCAAAGAGACGCAACCATATCAAATTGAGGAGTACCCAAAGGATATTAGTGCGAAAACTTTACAGAGTGAAGAGGAGCTTAAAAATTTTAAGGTCAACCTTCAACGAATTGCTTGTGTCGAAGATGCTGAGGAGGAACTCGAAGCAGAAAAAGATACATTTTTTAGCTGGGAGGTACAAACTGAGTTCATAATTATTGTTGAGACTGACTCTTTACCTTTACCTACCAGGTTAGAGGAATTAAAGGAAGAAGAAAAAGGTAAAGAGATGTTCGAAATATTTCTGGAGTTTATGAACTCAGTCGAGATTGAGAATTTAAAGATAGGGAGGACGTTGGAGGTAAACGATTATCAACCAAGGCCCTATCCAAAAAAACCTCACGTGGAAGAACCTTATGTTCCACTAGAAGATCACAATTTTGTCATATGAGAAACGTATGGAGTCGAGCCAGCTACCCTAAACAAAGGTGCTTCTTGGGAGGTAACCCAAGGGAAGTAAATTTCTTTGCTTTTAATTTTTTTCATTTTTTATACATGTGTGTTTCTTTGTGGGTTTATTTTTGCTTGTTTTTAAGTTTTCAATCAAAATGAGAGAAAGAATATAAAAAACATAGAAACATTTGCTCCTTTTCTATTGCTTCTAGGACTATTTAATCATGAGTGGAGAATGAATTGACTAGAGAATTTCATAACAACTTTGGCATGTACTTTTGCTCTTGTGATTGGTTGATGTGCATTATCTTTAGAAAAATAGTGACTAGGGGTAGACAAAGCTGGTAAGATTTTGAGCCTTATTAGACTGAAACATTCATATCAATCTCATTGTCTTTTGATAATGTGTGACCTTCATGACATGTACATCATGATTTTACACTGAATTTCTATTCAGGACCACATTTTTATCACATGCATTAAAATGTATATGATTAGGCATTCTTTGTTTCATAAACTAGATTAGCCAAATAATCGACCAATTATATGATTTTTCTTTTTGATAAGTCCATTTTTTGCCTTATTAGCCTTTCTTTTTGTATCAATTACATTACATGCTTTATACTTAACCAAATGTTCTACTCAAGCCATAAAGCTAGTGGAACATTTGTGATTGTTGAGTTTGTGGATGTACAAAATTCTAAGTGTGGGGGTGTACTTATGTGTGGATTGGTTAATGTTTGGATTTTTTTGTTATGTTTATCATTGAACTTCCTATGTTGGTGTAGTTTATTTTAGTTTTTATAAGGAAAAGAATGAAAAAGAAAAAAAGAGAGAAAAAGAGAAAGAATGAAAAAAAATATGTTTAAATAAATGTATCTAGGAGCAAGTACATATGTGTTGGAAAGTTGTTTATGATTAATGTATTCTCCTAAAGTTGTCATGAATGGGTTATTTGAGTATATTGGATATGAGGTAGATGTTGGCTTGGAAGGTTCACTCATCAATATATTATTGGCATAAATTGTATGAGGATTCCTTTGGATCAGTATATGCTTCATGTGGTTTGTGTAAGAGAGCTGAATAAGGTTGTGAAATATAAATGTTGCATTCGTCATAGCTGACGGTACCAAATTTTTAATGAATGTTGCTTTCTTTCACTAGCTTTGATGACTTTCATATTACTTAACCCAAATACATCTCACCTTACCTTTGCCCACATTACAACCTTGAAAAGTCCTTTGATTCATGATTTTGCATGTGAAAATTAGTGGTGGAGAATGATATGAAAATTTATGGATTGACATGATAATTAATAATGTTGAGTGTACTTATAGATATATTTTACTTAAACACATTTTCCGAGCTTACCATTGGATTGCTCAGTTTTTGAAGATAATTCTTATTGATTGATCATAAGTAGAAGCATTAAATCTTGAATTCTTGCTATGATTTTTGGAAGTCATTCATCTTTGGTTATGATTATATAGTCTTGGAAAATATGGGAATTGAGTAAATATTTTGGGTCTTTGAGCTTAATTTGGATGTTTTGCCCGAGGACAACTAAAAGCTAAGTGTTGAGGAAATTGATATGTGTTTCATTGTTGATACATTTAATCATTTACACTTAGCGATTAATGATATGAAAATATTTAAGATACTCACTTTAATTCATATATGATTTTAGGTATAATTTGAAAGCAAATAAATTAAAGTGAGTCGAAAGCACTATATTTGGGCCATTTTCTAAAGATTAATTCATTTTTCTTTACGGAGCAAGAAGAAGAAAATTAAAAGACAAGAAAATTAAAATGATAAAGAAACATATCTCACGGCTACTGTGCATGAAAAATTCATATTTTTTCCATGCAAAAACAAATTTAATGGAGTAGTAAAATGGTAGCGTGGAGATAGCAAAAGAGGAAAAGAAGCAAAACGACAGTGAAGCATGAAGCAAATGCAGTCTAGGTTTCACGCAGACCATGTCTGTAGAAACACAAACAAACCTGGATGTGCTGCGGAAATGCAACGTTTTGAAAAAAACACAGAGAAGACAAAGAGAGCTTGCGGTGAGACGTCTATAGTAAGGGTGGACCAAAAACCACGATCTTAATTTGTCAAATCAAGCTATAATGAAGGAGAATAGTAGACGACAGAAACAAGGAGGAGAAGAGAGCTACGAGAGAAGAGTAGAGGAGTAAATAGTGAGGGTGGTCCATTGATATTAAATTGTTAAATAAGCGTATAGTAGAGAGAAGAAAGCTTGCGATGGTGAGAAGAGAACTGAAGCGGGCTTCGGTTAGGGAAATTTTCACAGGGTTGAAGCATTTTCTTGGGAGACCCATGGAAGGCTAAGTTCTTGACATCAGTTTCGAGGGGACATGGACACCGATGACCCGAGTTAATTATTTTTTATTATTTTGTTGTTTCTTTCTCTCGTTAGGAATTGATTATGTTAACTTGTGTGGATTGATTGGGTATTTGATGATGATGATTTTAATACTCTATTGAATCGTTTTTCATGAAAACCTATTGCTAGAATCGAATGCAATATGTAATCGATGTATTTCTTATTCATGTGTAGCAATTAATGGTTTCGAATCATTAGATATAACATAACATAGGTTAAATAATCCGAGATTGTGTGATTATTGCTTAGATTAGTCTATTTTTCTGGTTCATAATATGGTTGTCTAGATAAACTTAGAGACCTTATTTTAGGTTTCCCGATAGCTAGGGTTAATTAACGAGTGCTTCGTAATTAACTAAGATCTAAGTAAAAATCAGGATTAACAGAGTTTGTTGTTAATCTACGACTGATAATTGCTAAGAGAGATAAAAGAACAACAAATCAATAAATTATGCTTAATTAGGATGTAGGCCGAGATTGAACCAAAGAATCGAATCCCTACTGAATTCTCTAATTTTATCATTTTTTGCATGTTTTCTTTAATTTGTTTTCATTAGGTTTATTTTATTTTTTCTTATTAAATCCAAACCCCCTTATTACCTAAACATCAATTAATTTCATTTTATAAGCTAACCAAACACTTCATGTGGGATCGACCTAGACTCACCACTGCTATAGTAGTAGTCTATTTATTTTATTTTGACTAACGTTATGACGCGTGTGTCAATTTTGACGCTGTTACTGGGGAGTGCGGGGTTTTAGTTTTTGTTTGTGATTTTAATTGGTATTTTGTATATACTTTTTCATAATTGATTTCTTTTCAGTTATTTTGTGATCTTTTCATTTTTTTTGTTTCGTGTTTGTGATAAAATTTTTTTCAATATGGATGGAAGTACTTTTTTCTTTAATTCATATTCTCAATCCTATAACAATGTTTGTACTGATCAACCTAACTTTTGTTATGGATGGGATAATCAACTAAATTACTTCTGTGATAGTTTACAAGAAGCACAATAATTCTCATACAGACCAGAAGCTTCCTATTAGAGTCAGGTACATCCTTGGAAGAATTATTTAATGTGTATGTTGCTAACACTTCGCAATTCTAGCAGGAAACAAGTTCTAGAACTAGAACTTGAGAAGCCAGGCCGATCAATTGATGGAAGCTATCAACCGCCTAGCATCACAAAGCAAAAAGAGATAACCATATCAACCTAAGGAGTACCTGATGGATACTAGCTTGAAAACTTTACAAAGTGATAAGGAGCTTGAGAATTTTGAGGTTAACCCTCAATGAATTTCTTGTGTAGAAGAAAGGAGGACCTCGAAGCAGAAAAAGACATATCATTTAGCTCAGAGGTAAGTACTAAGTTCCATTTTATTATTGAGAATGAGTCTTCACCTTTACATAGCATATTGGAGGAATTAAATGAGGAAGTAAAAGGTGAAGAGACATTTGGGATTGTTCCAGAGTATATGAAATCAGTCGAGATTGAGAATCTGAGGATAGGGAAGATGCTGAATTTGGATGATGATCAACTAAGGCCCTATCCGGAACAACCTTGTGTGGAAGTGGCACTAATTGTAATACATGAAGATCACAATTTTGTCACACGAGGGGAAGAAGGAGTCGAGCCAGCGACCCCAAACAAAGGCACTTCTTGGGAGGCAACTTAAGGGAAGTAAATTTCTTTGCTTTTAAATTTTCACATTTATCTTTTATGCATGTGTTTTTCTTTGTTAGTTTATTTTTTCTTGTTTTTAAGTTTTCAATCAAGAACAAACAAAGAGACATTTGCTCATTTTCTATTTCTTCTAGGATTATTTAATCATGAGTAGAGAATCAATTGATTAGAGAATTTCTTAGCAACTTTGGCATGTACTTTTGCTCTTGTGATTAGTCGATGTGGATTATCTTTAGAAGAATAGTGACTAGTAGTAAACAAAGCTGGTGAGATTTTGAGCCTTATTAGACTGAAACATCTATATCAGTCTCATTTTCTTTTGATAATATGTGGCCTTTATGATATATACATCCCGATTTATTTCTATTCGAGACCATATTTTTATCATATGCATTAACATAGAAATGATTAGGCATTCTTTGTTTTTCTGAACAACATTTTCTAAATAGCCTACCCTATTGATCTTATTGAGGTATTAAGAATGGCTGAAAAGCGATAATGAATATAATTAACTGATAAAGATTATGTAAACAGTACAGATGAATGAAGAGAGAAATCTTCTTTTGATATAAACTTTCATTGAATTATATCATGTAGATCAAATGTTCCATTTCTAGAAATGAATGATTATTAAACAAATCAAAAGTGAATATTGGAGTCAGTTAGAAATATGACTCGGGCATAAGAAGCTGAATATGCTATCGAGAGTGCATGTATTTTGTTTGATGTAAAGTAGCCCAACTACATTATTAGGTTTATGAATTTGAGATGATACTATTACTATTGCTAAAGGAACTTAGGTCCACAATGTATTCTAAATTAGTATATTTAAAAGGTACTAGTTAGATTAGACGTTTGTGTTCAAAAAATTAAGACTTGTGAATAATTTGAAATATATGGAGAAACTAGTAAGAATGGTCAGACATCAAAATAAGCTATTAAGGAATTTAGGGAAATCGAATGATTGAAGAAAACAAATCATTCGAGAAAAGAAGTTAATTGAGAAATTGAGAAAAACATGGGATAACATTATCCTATTTGAGGAATTAGTTACTTAAGAATTTTAAAAACTAGTTGTAGGCACTTTGAGTAATTGGTGATGCCTTTTTAGGTTGACAAAAGCTCCCAACAACATTCATGGCATTAATGAATAAAGTGTTCTAACATTACTTGGATCAATTAGCGACGGTGTTCCTAGATAATATTTTAAGTATATTCGAAAAGTAAAGAGAAACATTTTGAACACTTGAGGTTAGTCTTACATATCATGAGGGAGAAACAATTATATGCCAAGTTCAGTAAGTATGAATGTTGGCTTGATTAAATAGTAGTTTTGGGTCATATAGTATCTAGACAGGGTATATTGATAGATCCAAAGAAAGTAGAGATAATAATGAAGTGGGAAACTCTGCGAAACGTGTCTGAGATCCGGAGTTTTCTTGGATTAGTTGGATACTACTGGAGGTTTATTAAGGGGTTTTTACTGATCTCAGCCCCTTTGACAAAACTTCTGAGGAAGAATATGCCATTCAGATGGACTGGTGATTGTAAAAAGAGTTTTGAGGAATTAAATCATCGATTATCTACAACACTGATGTCAGCTATTCTACCTGGATTTGGAGGTTATGTAGTATATAGTGATGTTTCACACCAAGGATTAGGATGTATTCTAATGCAGTATGGTAAAGTGATTACATATGCATCGAGGCAGTTAAGGTCTTATGAGTTTAATTATTTGATAAATGATTTAGAACTTGCTGTAGTAGTAATTACTTTAAAAATTTGGAGACATTGTATATATGGAGAAACATTTCAGATATATACACAGATTATAAAAATTAGAGGTAATTATTGAGTCAGAAAGAGTTGAATATGAGACAGAGATGATGGATAGAGTTACTTAAAGATTATGATTGTATAATTGAGTATCATCCTGATAAAACTAATTTCATAGCTAATGCATCAAGCAGAAAATCCAATAGCAGTGTAGCACAAATTCAGATATCGAGGTTACCAAATCTATTTCAATTAGGAGTAATGAATGTTGAGTTAAAATTGGGTCAAAATGAAGTCTTATTAGCTACATTGAAATTTAGACCAGTTTTACATGAAAGGGTTAGAAAAGCCCAAAGTAAGGATCCAGAATTAGTAAATCTTATTGAGAAATTGAAAGTGAATCTGAATTCTGAGTTTGAATTGGAAAATGATAAATTGTGGTTGAAACAAGGAATATATGTACTTGATGTCGATGATTTGAGAAAAGAAATTCTAGAGGAAACACACATAGCAGTCTATACTATGCATCCTAGTACTAACAAGATGTATAATATGCTGAAACAGCATTTCTGGTGGCCAGGAATGAAGAAGCAAGTGGTTGAATGTTTGACGTGCCAATAGATTAAGATTGTTAAGGATATACTCAGAGCTTGTGTTTTGTAGTTCCAGGGAGCATGAGATCAATACATAGCTCTAATTGAATTTGCTTATAACAATAATTATCACAGCAGTATCAATATGACATTGTATGAGGTATTATATGGCAGAAAGTATCGCTTGCCTTTGTATTTGAATGAAGAGAGCCTAAGGATTTTGAAAGGCCCAAAATTGATTCAATATACTGACAATAAAGTGAAATTAATCTGTAGTAGAATTTAAGTGACATAAGCTAGACAAAAGAGTTAAGTGGATCAACACCAAAGAGATATGAAATATCAAGTGAAAGATAAAGTGTTTCTAAGAGTATCGCCTTGGCAAAGTATGTTGAGATTCGGTAAAAAGAGTAAGTTAAGCCCGAAATATATTGGTCCATATGAGTTTATAAAGAGAATAAGACCATTGGCTTATAAGTTAGCCTTACCAACAAAGATATCTCAGACTCACAATGTATTACATGTAAGTATGCTTAAGAAATATCGGTCTGACCCGACACGTGTTACCAACATAGGAAATGGAAATTGCAAATAATCTGAGTATATTGATAAACCAGATAAGATAGTGGGTTATCAAAATAAGCAATTGAAAAAATGAGT
The DNA here is from genome assembly GCA_025629805.1 of Erythroxylum baracoense. Taxonomy (NCBI): domain Eukaryota; kingdom Viridiplantae; phylum Streptophyta; class Magnoliopsida; order Malpighiales; family Erythroxylaceae; genus Erythroxylum; species Erythroxylum baracoense. The sequence continues at coordinate 9,045 of JAOTAY010034523.1, forward strand.
GATTCCATTGATTATAGTCCTTTGGAAGAATCATTCGAGTAAAGAGGCTATGTGGGAAACAGAGGACAATAGGAGAAAATAAAACCCCCCACCAGTTTAATCAATCAGGTAAGAATTTTGAGGACGAAAGTTCTTAAGAGGGAGAATTGTAATATCCCGTTTTTCCATACTCAAGGTTAGAACCCTAGATTTTTGTATATGAAAATAACATTGACGAATTATAAGGTGCATTGCATACACATGCATATTATTAGCATACACACGTGAATATTGATTGTACACATTACAAAGACTGTATATGCACTTATTTGACATTTTTGGGGTATAAATGATTTTTAAAATGATTATAATGTGAATAGTGAGTTTTATGTCTTGATTTTGATTTGGTAAATTATAATATTGATTTAGAATTTTTTATGAAAATTTAGAAAATTTCTAAAATTTTGGGTATTTTTAGACTAGGAAAAATACGAAGTGGCAAGACAATTGATTTATGGTAGTAGAAATAAATGACCCATGGTAGTAGAAATTATCAATAAGTGACAATAGTATTATTTGACAAGTGTCAGAAAAAATTAGGTGACAATTGGATTAGAAACTTGGAGACAAATGGACTAATTATACAAATGATCAAATGGAACCATGGGGAGGTGATAAGTGGCAAGTGACAAGTGTCACTACTACTCACCACACTCACCCATAACACTAACCTAATTGGAGAACCATCTTTCATTTTATTTCCACAAGCTCTCTTCTCCATTTTTTCGTTCTTCTTCCTTCACACTCACGACACTTTCTTCTCACCCTCTCAATGTGAACCTTGCTATCATCTTCCACTTTAACCACTTCAAGATCCTTGCTATCTCTTCTTCTTGTCACTAAAAGAACCCACCTATTCCACCTTAAATTATGATGATCATATGATTTATGGAAAGCTAGGGTTTTATGGTGATTGATGAAGTTTTGTGTTAATCAAGTAAGTAGCATATTGTTCTTCATGGCTTGCTTGATAGAAGTGTTTTTTATGATAGTTTAAAGGTGAAATGATCATGATAGTGGAGTTAAATATATGTTGTAACGTGGATGAGAAAATAAGTAGGTTTATATCATATTTTTTTGTATGTTTGATGAATAATAAATTATGAAATGTTATAAGGATGATTTAAGGGATGATTGATGGTGTAAATGGTGTATGAAAGTGTGAAAAAATGTTGATGAACGTTGATGAATGTATGACATGTTTGATGTTCTGTTTTGCGGTTATGATCAACAATAGATTATAAGTTATGTTAAAGACGTTTTTGAGATAAATTAGTTATGAAAATGTTTAAATGAGAGTTGAAAGTTGATGAATAAAGAGATGTATTCATGTCTTGTTTTTGTGTTGATGAGTACAAAAAATTTGATGAATGAATATATATATATATATATGAATGAAAAACTATGAATTAAAAGGTGTTATGTGGATGAAGTTGATTAGGAGTTAAGGTAGAATAAAGGTGAAATTTTGTTAAAGAAAAGACTAATATAGTGCTATTGAAATAAGAAGAACTAAGATTATAGTGAATGACAAAGAATGATGATGATATGTTCTGTTTTTGTATGATTGATATGGATTGTTTTAATGGCTGATATTGAGATGTAATTGAGGTGAGAATGACGAGGGAATGAAGTAGAAATGATTAACTAAGCATAAGAAGTGATATAGTTAACATATAGGAGTTGAAAATCTAGAAAATTGGAAGAATAATTGCTGGAATTTTTGGATGTGAATAACCCACGATCGTGGGAAATGTAGAAAGTGGCTAGAAATGTTCTGGTGGACTAAAGGCCATCAACGTGAATTATTCTTCTTTTATATGATGTTTGAAACAACAAATGGTAAGGTACTTTCCTATGATGCATTTAGACTTGAATGGGACTTGAAATGAACCTAGGTTGAGGTTGAATAAGTTGATAAAGTGTTGGATATGTATAGGTTGTAATTGAGGATATAACATAGTGAAGGGATTGTTGATAACAGGTGTTTAAAATCTAGAAATTTAGAGATGGTTAAGGAATAAAAGTTTTCTTAGAAATGATAATGTGATTGTAAGGAGATGAGTAATGTATCAAGTAAGAATGAATGAGAGTTTGGATATTATGTGATCATATAATGCTAGAATAACATTGGTGAATGATTGATTGATGATATTATAATAATCAAGTATATTTGAGTTATGAACCTAGGTGCAAGCTAGACATACACAAATGATGTGTTTAACTGATCAAGAGATGTGAATAAAGGAAACATACTCAGAATAGTCAAATTAAGCATGCATTATACATTACACATATACATATGTGTACGATTGAATGCTTATGTGATTGATCAAATTAGTAATGTGTGTATAATATGTGTGTATTGCTTAAAAATAGATACACATGATTGAACATCGCCATCCAAACGTTTCTAAATTATGAAGGCAATGGCTAAATTTGGAGCGTACTATGAGTCAACCTAGATGTTTTCAATAATATTGACTTATATCTGTTTAAAATTCAGTTATTGAAATGTTATTGATGTGAATGTGATGATTCCAGACATTGATAGTCCCAGGAGTTTGATAATTGAGATTGTATTGGAAGTGTTCATAATTGAATGTGAATTTGAAAGAAATAAGTGTACTCAATGGAACGTTGAATGGTGGACATAGATCCGATGAAATTGTGAGAATGACAATTGAAATGAATGAAAGTGATTGATTGCATATAATAAGAAATGATGCATTTCATTACATGATATGCGTGATCAAATAAAGGAGTTGTGACCGGAGTGGCCAGTGAAAAAGAGCTTAAAGCTCAAAAATATGCATAAAGAGCCACAGGCTCAGTATAAAAAATGAGCCATGTATCCATAACAGATACGAGATAATTATCAATGAGCCTGGTATCCACAACGGATATAGGACAGTTAAAAAGTTGCTCGGTCATAACAAAGTAACAATGAAAGTGAGTCACATGTGTGTATGCAAATTAATATTTTTTATATTAATGATTGAAATGAATTGATTGTACTGTTCTGAAATAAAAATGTGAAATAGTGTATTGAAATTATATTTGTTGAAGCATGATCAAAGTGTGAAATGATTTTCAGTATTTGACTATATGAGTTGACTGTGAATTAGATTGTGAACTGTCTTTATGTTTGATATGAGTGAGCACATCGAGGATGGTTCACTCATTGAGTTTGTAAAACTCACCAAAATTGCATCGTTGATTTTCAAGATTCAAGAGATATCCAGTTAGCCTAATTGGAGTATAGCCATTGAAATCAGACATGAGCTAGGGATCGGGATCAATTTGCACCTGTATATGTCTTCAATGATTTTATTATTTGAATTGTATTCTGCAACTATTGTACAATGTATATGCGTAAATTCTAAATTGTAAAGTGTAATGAAGATTATGATTGACTATGATTGTAAATGAAATGGTTTAAATTGAACATTGGTCTGCCTCAGATTTGTTGTTGCTAAAGATAATGAGAAAAAAATTTACTGCATTGATGTGATTATCTTAACACGTCGCTTTCATAGGGCATGTTCCCAAATGTCCTCGGGATGTACGGGAACGTGCTAGGTGGAAGTGGGATGTTACATACACGACCACAACTTAAGTCCATATTGCTGGTCATGTTTCACTTGAAGTCTCTAAAAAATTGTAATGCTGATAGGGACCTATATGGGTTTATATAGGGTATGTATTCTTCATCTAAGGGTAACATGGGGTGTGTAAGGTTGTGAAAGAGAAAAAGAAGGGACCAGCTTTGAACAATACCCTCATGTAGGTGCTGTGCTAATGGGAACTTCTCTTGTTATTTCAAAATTGCTCTAAGTTAGTCCAATTCTACTTTAAATTCACTCATTTGCCATGTATAGGAAAAAAATAAGACCTAACTAATAATACTTCTCATATTAAGTATCAAATCCTTCAAAATTATTCAAAATAAAAGCAATACAACGATAGTAACAACAATAACATCCCAGTAGAAGTTCCTTCAAGATGTGGGGTCTAGGAAGGTCCAAAAGTATGCAGGCTTACCCCTAACTGGTAGAGAGATTCAAAACATAAGCAATATATCCTGAAAATAGTGCTAAAAGTAATATAGCACACATTAAACTCCCCCACACTTAAGTAATTTCTTATCCTTAAATAAATTAAATTTCAAATAGAAAACAATTCCAGAAAAATGTCAAACAAATCAAACATACCACAGAACATTTTCTATTACTCATTTAATTATAAGGGTCATCAAAATGTTGTGCAGCTAACTATTTGCTTCAATTCACAAGTTAACTCAATTAACTTCATAATTCTTCATATTTCAACCCAAATCTTAAAATTTAATTCCATGCATAAAATAAACATACACAAGATAAAATGATTTTAACTTTCAAACATCATTCGCACCCTTTTATTAATAATACAAATTTAAACAAACTAGAGCATTAGAAGCTTATTTGAAAAGTCACTATCCTTTTTATGCGAGAGTAAATACCTTATTATAAATATTCTTAATTACTGAACTAGGTCACTATCTCAAATGGTTACTAGCACCACTTTTTAACTTTGATCTTTTTATTAATATAAAACCAATTCATTTTTTATGTGAACTAATAAAAAAGCCTAGAAGAAGTCACAATTAGTTAATACATATACACTTTACATAAGGAATATGTAATGATCATCAAGTATTCATTCTCCAAATTCATAAAGCAAATTAAGTTCACTTTTTCACCAATACTTATACTTAACTATATAAGCAAACCAATCAAAAATAAAATTATTACTTAATTGTCTCCAATAGCATGCTTTTAAAGAAAACTATACTTCCAAAAATTACTTCATATTGAGAAAATCATCAAAAAAAAGTGATGAGCTTAAGTATATATTCATAATCCTGAAATCCCTCCCCCACACTTAAAAAAAGCATTATCCTTAATATTCAAAACATGAAAAAAATAAAAAATAAAAAATAAAAAGAGATGATAGAAGACTTGAACTTCTTTGATTTTAAGTTATATTGGTTAAGTCTAAATAAGATTCCATTTCGTTGACTGATTTTCCATCAAAGCACTGAATGGACTACAAAGAAAGCTCTAAAAAAAAGTAAGTCAAAAGGAAGTAGTAATACCAAAATGTATATGAACATGATTAAGAGTATTCACAATAATGAAAAAAAATATAAAATATAGATCATAAATTTTGTGGAAGAGGTAAAGTTATCCGTGGTAACATGTAGCAAACTATCACATATTGGTCCTCTAGATTGTCAATTGAGATCATCTTTATAAGGCTCCTAATATAGGACTTTATCCTCATATGATCTTTAAGAATAACAGTCTCCTCTCTCATCAGCATGGTGAAAATCAAGTGAAGTCATATCATACAAGAATGATGGTGAAAAGATATGTTTAGAAAGAAAGATTTAAGTTTAATGAAATATTTTTCCCTTTGGATCAACTTACTATAATTAGAAAGTCTTGACAATGTTTGTTATGCTTGACTTACATATAGAACATATAAATGCGAAAAGTTTTTTTCATAAAGATCTTAAATAATAAATTTATATGCTCTGATCAGAAGGTTTTAAAGAAGAAGAAAAGAAAAAATTGATTTACAAGTTGAACAAATCTTTGTATAGTATTAAACGAGCATTGAGGTATTGGAATAAGAGATTTGGTTACTTCATCATAAGCTTTGGATACAACAAATTTAATGCAAAACCATTGTGTATATTTTTAAGAGGTTTGGTGATAATAATTTTATTATCTTACTATTGTATATAGATGACATATTAGTTGTAGGCTCCAACAAAGATCATATTAAAGAATTGAAGGCACAATTAGTTAGGAAACTTGAAATTGACAAATAAGGTTTTAAGGATGCAAATTTACTATGATATAAATAATGGGAAGAGAAAAACTGTCTAAAGAAGGTTTTGTGATGTTTTAATATAGAGAAATATAATCCAATATCTAGTCATTTCATGTTAACTATCCTCTAATATGAGTCCTAGTGATGAAGATATGAGGATAGAAATGCCTCTAATACTATATGCATTCGTAGTTGGGAGTTTAATGTTTATTATGATTTGTATACGATTTAACATTGCATATGCAATAGGAGTGGCTAGTCACTCAATAGGAAATCCTAGTAGAAACTATTGAAATGTTATAAAGAGGATCCTAGGATACATTAAAGGGATCTTTGATGTTATAGTATAATATGGAAGATCAGACGTTATTATCAAAGATACGTTAACTCTGATTATGCAAGTGCTTTTGATAAAAGTAAATCAATTGCATGTTATATGTTTACACTTGCTGGAAGGTTGTAAATTGTGTTTCAAACCTACAACTGCTTATGGATACATCAACAATAGAAGCATAAGATATGATAGCTATACAAACTAGTAAAGAAATAGTAAGGTTTAAATTAGTGTTAGATGAACTCGAGCACAAATAACAAAAGGTTTCTTTTTTAATTTTATAACATTCAAAATTCCTTACATCTAGCAAAAAAATTGCCATTTCATTTAAAAACTAAATACCTGCAAGTTCAATTTCACTTCATTTATGAGGAAATAGAAGAAGAAACTATGGACATACAAAAAGGCATATTAAAGACAATATAGCAAATTATATGACAAATAGTCAATATTGACAAGCTTCTTTAATGTCAATCGTCATACTCTTATAGCTTAATGAAAATCCTCAAATGAGACATTGTTAAAAGAATCTAGATATTACTCACAATATCTAAATATTATTCATATTAGAAGATTCTAGATATTTTTCTCAAGATATTTAGAAGATAAATAATGTGTACAAAAGTAAATATTAAACTGTATGGTAATTATAAAAAATTATGTAATTAGTTTAATTCGCTTATAAATACTAATCCATCTTCTTATTTCATGTATCAAGAATGAATTTAGGCATCTAAAAGTATAATTTTTTAGGATACTAATATTATAGATTTTAAATTATAAATTAACACTTATAATCAATGTAATGTGTTTCATACTATACCAACCGGTATTGGTAAAAAATGGTATGAAACTGGGCTTAATAGTACTGGTTGTCTATATCTGTCGTTACCGGCAATATCAAGTGATACCGGCTGGTACCATAAATTTTAAAAAGTTGGAGGACCAGTTTGCATAAAAAAACTTAACCCCACCCACCCAGACTTTGTCTGCAACACTCTCATCTATCTCACACATTTCTCTCTCACTCTCTCGCTCAATTAAGGGGTGATGATGTTTATGTTTTCCTTAGTTTGGAACACGTCTTGGACGTTATTTTTAGCAAGAAAGAAAGGAAGAGATTTGAAGGAAAAAGAAAAGGGGAGTGTTCAGAAATGATATTATTTACTTCCCTTTGTTGAATTCAAATTTTGCTTTTCCCCTTCTAGGAATAGATGTACGTTATGTCCCCTTAGTTGTCTAATCAAATTCTCCTTCCACAACAGGCTATAGTTTTAATACTTTGCTTGTAGAGGGAAAAAAATATATACAAGACCTTTAAAGTTCTTATGTTTGCAGGAGATAATGGGGGTAATTGTAAGTTTAGAGGGAAAAGGATGTAGCAGCACTCAGTACCTAATGTTAAAGTGCATTCAGAAATCAAAGATCTCGAACAGGTGTGGAAGGAGAGGTAGAAGAAAGAAAACAAATTGTCTTATATTAAAAAAAAAGGTCCAAAGGGTAAAACGTTTGGCAAGAATGGGAAAAGAGGTAAACCCAGGAAGTAAAGATACTTGCTACATATGCTTAGCAATTTATTTAGTAGAACAAAGTTTTGTATGAATCGGAGAAAAGTGAAGGACTTAAAAACTTTTGTAGATGTAAGTGTTGTAAAACCTATATATATTATATGTGGCTCATTAATAATTATGGTTTTAATAATATTAAGTGCTAACTGTTTTATGGGAATGGTTTATATATACCTTTTTAATCGAAACTGGCCCTCTCTCTCTTTATACACACCTCTCTTTATGTTTTTACCATCATAAAGCAGGATTACTGAGGGATAAAGGAGAGAAATCAAGTTTCTCCATATTCAATCACTTTGAGGGGTTTTTCTAAATTAAGATTAAACTAATCTTATGGATCAATGTATGTAATTCCTATTTTATATTTTAGTGAAAAACATAGAATTTTAAGATCTGGGTTAAAGGATTATTGCAATTATGTATATGCAGTAAATTATGCTTAAATATGGTATTAGGGCAAAGTTTAAAATTATATGATTTTTTAATTAAAAATATTGTGAGTTCATCTTATTTCCGCATAATTGTTTGTTGAATCTACTGGGTTATTAAAAATTTCTTCATATCTCATGTGTTATTCTGCCACATCGCTCAATTCTTTATGGTAATAATTGTCTCATTCTTTTCGACTTAAAAAAAGGGAGATATAGTATGCTTATGCTTGACTGTTGAGGGGTTTAATCTTAATTTAGAAAAACCCCTCGAAGTGATTGAATATGGAGAAACTTGATTTCTCTCCTCTATTATAATGTTTATTTAACTGTTCTCTCATGTTCTTGCTGCTTACTTATGAAAGAAGATGGCTTTATAAAATATTTTTTAATATTTCCATTTATGCATTGATTAATAAATGTATCAAATCATGTAGCCTTAATATTACAGGTGATAACTGAATTGTTTTATGAAAGTTGTCGAATGCATGTGTGCATTACTGATTAAAGTATGATTGTGCATTAACTGTTCAATATTAATATTCATATTTATGACAGTTTGTTAGTCACCAAAGTGGCCTAGCTTTAATTTTTAATGAATATTAATTTATGAAATAAGTTGATCCAATTACCTACGATTTATGGGTGCTTATTAAAAAATGATATAATGAATTCATGGGTATTTGAAATTCACTAATTATAAAATATTTCAGGAATACCCAAAGGTTAATTAATTAATTTTATAATTTGTGGACTTGAAGTTTTAATTTATATCCTTAGAATGAACGTGTTTAGTATATTCAAAAATAGCTAGCATGTTTGTTTGAGGTATATTTAATTAACAATTAAGTTATATAAAATTAGCATCATTATTATAAATATGGCATGTCATAGAATCGCCCAAAGAAAATCTTAGATATACGCTAAATGTTTTATGTGGAATAATTGTTTTGAATCTGATTTAAGTGTTACTTTTTATGACTCAAAGAATCAATGTGTGAGCATTCTATTATGTTTTACAGTTTCTATTCTTGTTAACTTTAATTCAGTTGTTTCATTTGTTCCATCCTTTAATGGATTAAATTAGTCTGACTGGTGTGAACATTTGATTTGGCACTCCAAGTTGACAAACCAACTGCTATTATTGATGCAAGCACTGCCGATAAGAAATATTTCTATAAATCTTAAGAAAGATCGAACATATTGTGCTTAATTTTTATGCAAATGAATGTTGCTAACAACATTAAGACAACTTTTCCCAACACTGAAGTTGCTAAAGAATTTATGAAATTTGTGAAAAAGTGTTCCCAAACTAGTGATAAGTCGCTTGCAGGGACGTTAATGGTTAAGTTAGCCATTATGAAGTTTAGTGGTTCATGAAGCATGCATGAATATGTCATTGAAATGACAAATATAGCAGTAAGACTAAAGAGATTAGGAATGAAAGTTGATGAAATTTTCCTAATACAATTTATTCTTAATTCTTTGCCTCCTAAGTAGTGTGGGCCATTCCAAATGAATTATATAAAGGATAAGTGGAATGTGAAGGAATTAGCCAGTATACTTGTTCAAAAGGAGACAAGGCTTAAGAATCAAGGGACCCACAACATTAATTTGGTAGGTTATTAAGGAGTTGGAAAGAAGCCCAAAAAGGATTATCGAAAAACCAAGGGCCAACAAGGACTACTTAAAGTTAATGAATTCTCTAGTCAAGTTTAAAAGAATGAACATAAAGGTGATAGATGCCATTTTTGCAATAAACTTGGGCATTATCAGAAAGATTGCCTAAAATGTAAAGCTAGTTCGAAAAGAAAGGTAAGTTTAGTGCTTTAGTATGTTTCGAATCTAATTTGGCTGAAGTTTCGTATAATACTTAGTAAATTGATTCTGGTTGTACCACTCATATTTCAAATACCTTGCAGGGATTCCTTAAAACCCAAATCGCAAACCCAAATGAAAAGTTTATTTTGATAGGGAACCGTGTCAAAGTTTCAGTTGAAGCTATAAGAACTTATCATTTAATTTTAGATATTACACATCATTTAGATTTATTTCAGACACTTTGTGTACCTTCTGTTTCCTATAATTTAGTTTCCTTATCTACACTTGATTCTATTGGTTATACTTTCAAATTTTGGAATGGATGTTTAAGTTTATTTAAAAATAATTGTCTTATTGGTTCTGGTATTCTTTATTATGGCCTATAAAAGTTAAATCTTGATAACTTTTTTGCTGAAACCTTACTAACCCTAAATCATAATGTTGGTACTAAACATGGTTTAATTAATGAAAGTTCAACTTTCCTGTGGCATAAACGTTTAGGTCGTATTTCCAAAGAAAGACTACAAAGACTAGTAAAGAATGAAATTTTACTAGAATTGGACTTCATTGGTTTTGGTGTGTGTGGATTGCATTAAAGGAAAGCAAACTAAACACACAAAGAAAGAAGCCATAAGAAGCTCACAAAACTTCCTGAAATTATACACACTGATATATATAGGCCTTTTGATGTTCCATCTTTTAGTGGAGAAAAATATTTTATCACATTTATTAATGACTTTTCACGTTATGGATATGTCTATTTATTACATAAGAAGACTCAAACAACAAATGAATTAGAGGTGTTTGTTCATAACGTGGAAAAACAATTAGATAAAAAGATAAAATTTTTCATATCTGACCGGGGTGGTGAATTTTACGGCAAATATAATGAGTCAAGACAATGCCCAAATCCATTTGCCAAATTTCTTGAAAAGCATGGTATATGTGCTCAGTACATAAAGCCAGGTGTATCACAACAAAATGATGTGGCAGAAAGGTGTAATCATACATTAATGGATATGGTTAGGAGTATGTAAAGTAATTCATTTTTACCCTTATCATTATGGATGCAAGCATTGAGGTCTGTTGTTTACTTGTTAAATAGGGTTCATAGTACGGTAGTTGAAAAAACTCCTTTTGAACTATAGACTGGAAGGAAACCTAGTCTAAGGCACCTACATATTTGGGGTTGCCTGGTGGAAGTAAGAATTTATATTCCATATGAAAAGAAATTGGATTCAATAATAGTTGGTGGATTGTTTATTGATTATCCAGAAAATTCTAAAGGATATAGATTTTATTGTCCTAATCATATAAAAAATTGTTGAAACTAGAAATGTTAGGTTCATTGAGAATGTTGAAACCAGTGGGAGTGTTGAAAAACCATGTAATGGAGTTAGAAGAAATAAAAGTTCAAGTTCCCCTACCGAATTCTTCAATACAAGTTACTTCTACAATTGTAGAAAGGTTTGACAATTTACAGGAGCAATAAAAAAAAGATTAAACACCTCATGAAGAGCATGTAGTTAATGAACCTATTGAACCTGCAATTAATGTTCCAATTGTAGAAACACTATAAGAAATAACATTACGAAGGTCTTAAAGACTTACAAAACCAGCTGTTTCTAATGATTATGCGGCATATCTGCAAGAGTCAGAATTTGACTTAAGAAATAAAGATGATCCAGTTTTGTTTTCATAAGTCGTTGAAGGGTTAATTTTACTAAATGGATTAATGATATGAAAGAAGAGTTGAATTCTATGAAGCATAATGAACTTTGGGATATAGTCAAATTGCCTGAAGATTATAAAAGATTCGGATGTAAGTGGGTTTTTAAGACCAAACGTGACTCTTATGACAATATTGAAAGACATAAAGTTAAACTTATTGCCATAGGTCATACTTAGAAAGATGACATTGATTATAAGAAGACTTTTTCACCTATTTCAAAGAAAGACTCCTTTAGAATTATGGCTAAATGCCCAATTTTCGACCAAACATTTTTTCATTTCATCGATTTATAGTCAAACATTTTAACCTGTTCAATTAAGGTCCAAACGTTAACAATTATGCTCAATGTTAAGCAACTTTGGAAGAAAATTTGGCTGTGTAATGCACACACCATTATTATTACAAAGGTCTAACATAAAACTCAGACGCCCTTAACCATTAAATGAAAAATGAAAAACTACAAATAGAAAGTTGGGACACAAGTCATATCAAAGTCAGTATCTCATACCACTCCCCGTAACTTTATCACATTCTCTTCCCAATTATATTTCTCTTTGCCTAATCATCATCAATCAAGCTTCTTCTCCATATCCTTCTTCTCTCTATCTCTACTATAACACATTACACATAATAATAATAATAATGCATGCATGCATGACCTAGCTTACTGTACTGTCCCGCGTTGCCTTGGACTGGGTTCTCCTGAAGCGAAGCTTCTTCTTTCTTTCCTAAGCATGGATAAGTCCCTATCTATATGATCATAAAAAAACATAACTTTACACCTATCTTGTCTCTAACGTATATGGTATCATCCCCTCTTTTATTTTCAGCTTCATGAAACAAAATTTGATTCTTGAGTTTCATGAATTAGAATTTGACTGGAACTATATTGTGATCTTGATTATATTATAAAGACATATTTAGATTGGAGTTACTACTCTATATCTAATGGGATGGCAAGCACAAGTGGTTATTGGCCATCTGAAAAATACGAGACCAAAGTGTGAAGGCTCTTAACTGAAGATAACTTTAAATGCTCTAAACATAATAAATGCTCACTGATATCAGTGTTGTGCAGATTACTGAGAGCAGCAGTAGCAAATATGGAGACGAAGAGGCCTCAAACCATTAGTGCCTATGGCTTCTTATTGTTTGAACAAAGATTGTGGCGTAACCTTACAACATTTCCTTGTGTAAGAGGTGAAAGAGGTGAATATTGGGTGGTGCACAGGTTTGGTTTAGAGTAAAAGTTCTTATTACTTGAGATTAGTCGCTTGTGTGGTATTTTTTAGCTCATTGTAACTTTTGAGAGAAAATATCATAGAAAATAAGATAACCTCTACTATTTGCATGTCTCTTGTTTTTGGTTCCTGGTAAGAGAAGTCAACATTCCTATTCTTAATTTGTATATACTGTAGAGATGTATCTTACATGCATCCTATAAAGTTGGGACCATCAGATGATCTGATCTTATCAAATTTGAATCGGGTTTGTCACTTAATTCTGAATTGTTATTATGAACAAGAATACACAGTAATACTAAGAGGGACCATAATAGAATTTACTTCTATACCATTCAATTCTACTAACTTCCCTTCACCTAGCATTCATGAGACAACTAACTGCTTTAATTATAATCATAATAGGACACTACAAATGCCTCTTCCTCCTGTCTAATACTTCATATTCGATGACCCGACTCTTCAATTAGCCTCAGATTACTTTCTCCATCTTCTTCTTCTTCTTTTAAAACACCCTTTGTTTCAATTTACGCTTCATGAGATCTTCATTTTTCTCAATCTGGAAAAAAGAAAATTTCAGAAAGCACCACCAAATGGCTGCTTTTGATTCTAACAAGTTGTTTGGCTTTCAATTTTTTCCTTTCTGCAAACAACCCATCAACTAGAAAGAATTACATTGTCCAAATGGACAGATCCACTATGCCAAAATAGTTCATCGATCACCTTCAATGGCACTCTTCGAAAGTGTAGCAAGTTTATCCAAATCTAAGACCAATGGTAGTGTAGATAATGAACAAAGGATAGTTTACAGTTATCAGACTGCTTTTTATGGGGTAGCTGTGAAATTGAGTGAAGAAGAAGCTCAGAGGCTAAAACAAGAAGATGGTGCATTGGCTTTGTTTCAAGACACTGTATGCCAACTTTACACCACAAGAAGCCCCATGTTTCTCAGGTTAGAACTAAAAACAAGAACGAACGTTTGGTCTCAAAATATAACAAGCCACGACGTGATAGTTGGAGTTTTGGACACTTGAATCTAGCCTAAAAGTTTAAGCTTTAACGACATAGGAATGCTTACAGTAACTACACACTGGAAAGGAACGTGTAAGGTAGGATGATCTTTCGAAAAGCATAATTGTAACAAGAAAATTGTGGGCGCAAGAGTGTTCGAATATAAAGCTGGATCTGGAAGAATGAGCGAACATAATGAGTATAAATAACCAATAGATCAAGATGGTCATGGTACACACTCAATAACAACTGTTGCTGGTTCGATAGTACATGGTGCAAATCCGCTAGGCTATGTTTACGGAACTACGAGAGGAATGGCACCCGGTGCGAGAATCACAACTTACAAAGTTTGCTGCACTGGTGGTTGCTTCAATTCAGACATTCTCTTGGCGGTTGATAGAGCTGTGGTTGATGGAGTGAACGTGTTATAAATATCATTAAGTGGTGGAGTTTCATCTTACCATAGAGATAGCTTGTCAATAGTTGCATTTGGAGCTACAGAGATGGGTGTCTTCATTTCATGTTCTGCATGTTGGTTTATTCCCTAGCAGCCAATTTATATTGGTTGTAAATTTATTTGTATGAAAATATTTTATTCAATAAAAGGCATTCTTTATCTTTGTGTATTTGTTAATTATTTAATTATTAATCATAAACATAAAATCCATGGAATAATTGTTATGCAATTAGAAATTTTAATGCGATTATAATTATGAGATTCAAATTGCATTTGTTATATTATTCCTAAAATGTTCCTAGTCATAGTTTCATCAAGACGGGGTATTGATGAAATGGTTAGACTAGCACATGTTTGTTTCTTTCTTATG
>JAOTAY010034571.1:0-23912 GCA_025629805.1 Erythroxylum baracoense
GTCATGACAGAATGGTTAAGACGCTGGCCACAATCGTGGTCTGTATCGAGCTGACAGAAAAACTCAAGTTTTGCAAGATTTTTTGAACCGTTTTGACCCCTTACTTTGACCTAGAGCCTCAAAAGTATAAATAGAACATTACAAGTCAGAGGTACCAGCTGTAGAGTCTGAGAAAAGAGAGCACTCACGTGATCCAATCCTGGAAAAACCTAGAGAGATCCGATCCCGATGTATTTTCCATTTACTTCAGTTTTATTCATGTATAGAATTGAAATAGGTGTTGAGAATATATTGTGTTAAATGCTGAGTTTATGTTTATACTCACATTTGGATCTTAATTTTTGAGATTAATAAATTTTAGATTGATTGGGTTTTTATTGATTTACTTTGGATTTAATTCCTATTTTTAATAACTTAGCAATAGACTAAAAGAGTGAGCTAAGTGAAAATAATCAATTTGGGCTAATGAGAGTTAGGTGAACTGATAGATCGAGCATAAATTCCTGGTCGATTAGTAGACAATTTTAGAAATATTTTAGGTTTTGGGTTAATTACAGATCGAGGGATCGCAATTCCATAATTTAAATTAGGCATTATCAATTAGGGTTAAGAATTATAACTCGACAGAGAGTAATTCACCCTAGGACCTGCTAGACCCATTAAGTCAATAATTTTACAATTAATTCAGTTTTTTTAATTTCAGATCAAAATCCCCTTTCTCTCACTCGGTAGTTTCTAGGTAGGGTTTGGATTGGTTTGTGTGATTTATTTTCTTAATTAGATTTATGTAACTCAATTCTTGAATCAATTGTTGATTGATTTATTTATGTATTAGTTTATTTTGATTTGAGTTATTGCAATTTTGGTATGACCTTAGATTTTAGGACTAGATTAGGCTTCCTTGTGGGATCAATACCTTAGGTACTACGCGAACGACCCGTGTGCTTGCGAAATTTACCAAGGTTATAAATAATAAAACTTAGCGCGTGTAACCTTGGGAACACATACTCATTGGGCTATCAACTCTTGACAGGTGTATATCTAATGTACAATACCCAACTTTGCCTCTCTCCACGTTGATCTTGGGTTTGCCCAACAAACTAACGCTTCTAGTTAAAACCAACCCATTAATTTGGAAATCCTATTTCTATGGTTCGAACACAGTTGTGTAGAGCAAGCTTGGATTTGCCCAACAACCCTAACTTTAAAAGGACTCTGGTTCTCGCCACATTAAAGGAAAGTGTTAGTTTTAATATTATAGGTGAGGGGTTTGACTAAGGTCTCATCTAACTTAGATGGTCTTATACATATAACTCATATATATAGAGAGTTACTATAACTACATGGCATAATATGGACTACCCAATCAAATTGGGCCTAAGCCCATAACCATCCATCATGAAAGCCCCCACATTCTCCTAACCATGCATTCTCTAATGCATATATGTAAACACATCATTTTAGTTATGGCATCTTATGGATCCAAATATGGAAACTCAGTTCAACACTTAGATCTAAGTCCAATCCAACACTTAGATTTACTATCTTCCTTTTACTAACTTGGCTAAAATTACTAATGTACGTTATTTCGATTGGAATTAATATTAATATAAATAACATGAATTCGTAATTCCATAAATTAATTCGTAACTAATTTTTCTTAAAATAATTATTTGATGTCCAAAATTAAACAACTTCAATTTTGTCAAATATGCCAATTTTTCTAGTCTTACTAGAAAATCTATTGCTCGACTAAAATTAATTCAAAATTAATTTCTATAATTTCTTAAAATTTCCAGAACATGAAATAATCTTTCCAAGAATCTCTAGGTTGTTTCATGATGATCAAAATAATTTAGGAATCACCCAAAAAATTACTATGATCACCAAAACACCGATAAGACACCAAAAATGACAAATATCACTTCTAAAATTTTCCGGAAATAAATATTTAAGCAAAATCATTTAGGCATGCATCAAACATCAAATTAACTAATTTTTATCACATAAAAATATTTTTAAGGTTTTGGAACCGAAATATAAACATACAAAAACATCAAACAAAATAGATCCTGCAGTTTCTGGAAAACTGTCCAGATATGGAAAATTGTTTGATAAAATTATTAAAACATTTTTTAAAATTATACAAAAATTACAGAGGCATATACACATCCCAAATAAATTCACATAAACTTTCCAGAATGAGATTTCAAGCAAAGCATGTGTAACCCCATCAGTTTAGCCAATAGACATCAAATGCCTAGTAGAAAGGGAGATTTCATGCATGTTCTTGTAAAGTCGAAATTAAATATTTTTAATCACATTAAAAATATTTTCAATCACACTGAATCATTCAAACACATCTTATGAACAGATTGGTGAAAGAAAATAGTGAAAAAAGTTTTCTATAATTAAGTTCGAACAAAACATTACAGGATCCTAAGCTGTCACAACCATGAAAACAGTTTTCACATGTCATGTAGTCTACATCTAACAATGCACAAAATGTCTCTTATACTACTGTTAGGTTCTGATCATACTTCTTATACATAATATATATCAAATATATGCAACAGAAATAACATGGAACCTTAAAAACCATATCTACTCATTCATATAGATATAGAAAAACAAAAACATGAAATGTAAGATGTTTATACCTTTCTGACGATCTCCTTCGTTCTTTAATCTTCTCCACATTGGGTTGACGTACACTGCGACATCAAAGCAGATCATCTCTAATGAAAGTCCACATGAGGATAGAAGGATGAAACCTCACGAGGAGATGGCTAGAATTCTTTCTTTGTGCTGGCAAAGACAAAAACTCTTGAGAGAGTTAGAGAGAAAAAGTATGTGTGTAAGAAAACAACTTTTCTCCTCTTTTTGTGTCTTACACAAGATGCACAAAAATCATTTCAATTTTTTGCACCACTTGGCCTTCTATAACCCCCATCACTAATGGAAAGTTATGGGAAGTTAATGGTCATGAATAGCATGCATTCATGGAAGTTATGGGAAGTTATTGATCATGAATATCATGTATTAATAGAAGCCAACAACACTTGCTTCTAATCCATTCCACGCAACATTTTTTACCATGACCACATCATGATACAATCCCAAAACACTATCTCATATCTTGAATCACCATTTAGGACCATTTTACTCATCCTTTTGATCTCCTATATGTGTGTCCCGGTTATATTGGCCACTTGAATTAACACTTAATTCAGGTAAATCAAAAGCGGTGTCTAGCAACACGTCATGACCCCCAATTGATAAGAAAGTTAGTGGTTTGACTATGAACCCTTCCATACGCAATGTTTCCATGCAATTTCTCCTTTCATCATCTATACCCTACTTGGTTCAAAGTATGGTCAAAATCTCAACTTCAACTAGACTGACTACATCACATCTAGTCTAAGTGATATTAGATCTTATCTTGAGGATCCCATTACTCTATGCATCATTGAAGACTCTCTTCATGACCTATATCTAATCTAGCTAGAGACCCCTGAGTAATGACCTCGATAAGAGGTCGTTTGTATCATCTCCTTCTATCAGGAGTGGTGAATCCTTTATTGGCTACTTAATTACCTTTGAATACCTCAAGCTATACCCAATCACCACCTTATAAGTAACCCCTGAAAGGCACCGATGAATGGAGTAAAAAACAGGATCAGTATCCGAGATATCCTTAATCACCTCTAGTCAAAGGATACTTGCACCATTGCTATGATGAGACTATCATTGACATTGAAATAGAACATCCATATGATTGTCTCATAGTAGGTCAATCCAATGTACTTGCTAGCTTTAGTAAGCATTCACATGTTAACTCTAAACAACTCAAGTCTACAACTTATAAGATCTACTGATTAAACTAATCAGGGAGTATAACATGTGCTAGTCTATCTACATTAATGGTATCCCATCTCATTAATCCTATGACTAGGGAAAGTTTAGATACTAACATAATTACACATGATAGGAATCTCATTGTCATGATCTAGTTATGATTTCCTCCATGCTATGTTTTTATATCAAGGACTTCATTAAATCAACTTAAGATCAACATCAAATCCATAAATGTATGAACATCAAAATAATAAAATGATTTGTACAATAAGTGTTAAAGGAGATTGCCTTTAAAGCACTTCTCTAATATTTTTCATTATCTTTTGTTTTGAAAAAAATAGAGAAAGAAGTTTAGGGCATAAAGTAGTGAGACATCAAGACATCTTCGAGTGAGAATGAGACATCTAAAGAGCTAGATACCAAGAAGAAATGGAACGAACAATGATGAAGGATAGATATTATAAGGAGCAAGGAACTTTTGTGAACTACAAAGAGGAACAGTATGGTTGGGGAAGTAACGATTCTTATTGGAACGTGTACACTGCAGGTTGGCAGAACCATTCAAATTTCTATTGGTCCAATAATATAAGGACTCATATAGGACATCAAAACCTATTTGAATTTCAACAAGATGAGTCCAACTGACTAAATTCCAAATTAAACAAGATCTTGGATAAGCTCACGGATAAGGAAGAGGGCTAAAAGAGATTAAAAGAGCAAATTAATTAAGTAATAGAAAGTCTGTTCATAACCTAGAGATTTGAGTGAGACAACTTTCCTGTGAATTTTGTAAAAGAAGTATGGAAGACTCTCTAAGTAATATGGAAATACATCAAAAAGAGCAATTTGAGGCTATTGCACCTAATAATGGGGGAGAGCCAAAAGGATCAGTTGAAAATCGAATTGAACCCACCATATTGAAGACTAAGGGATGAAGAAAGAGGATGAGGAAAAGAATGCCAGCCCTCCTTATTATTCACTAATTATTAATTTACCATATGTGAACATCGAAAAATCTTAGGTAGATGTCTACAAAAAGAACCTTATCCTTCCGATTAATGATGACTAAGTGACATTCAACATGAATGATGTATTAAAGAATCCGAAGGATAGTAGCTCATTCAGGATAATTGATGTTTTTGAATCTTTTAAAGAACAAAAGGACAAAGAATAGATGACAACAGACATTGAGTTTGAAGAAGCTATGACAGTCTCTATTCGTGAAGCAAAGGAAGAAAAAGAAAAAGGAGTGACTAAGGAAGAACAAGAGCAGCTCACCCTTTTACTAAACAAACTGGTAAAATTAATAAAAGATTCAGGGAGTTTCGTTATTCCCTATTTTGTTGACAGTTTGTTAGTGAAACGTAAATTACTAAAATTAACTTTATCAATATTGTCCTCCTAATCATTTTACAATTTTTAGCTTACTTATAGGTCACAAATTTGATGTTGATCAAGAAGGGTGGAAGCAAGCCACTCGTTATTGATCCGGGCTGAACTTTTAAAGATGCAAGGTCAAGCTAATGACCCTACATTAGCACGTTTAGTAGTTAGATTTAAATTCTTTTATAGTTAGGCTTGTTTTAAATTTTAAAATAAGTTTTTGATGATTTTGAATGGTTTGGATTGCTAATTCTTTTACTCTTTTTAATCACTTATAAGATAGGGAAATACTCTTAATGTCCAGCAGATTTGGTCTCAATGCTATCACCATCACCATCTTCTTTACCATAAACAGTTTTATGTTCTAACCTTTTTCTTTTCATTTTTTTAGTATTTTCTTCTTATGTTTTTCTTATATTGTGTTTTATTTCCCCTGGTGTGTTTGTGTACCCTTCTCACATTGAGGACAATATGTTGTTCAACTGTGGGAAGGGTTATGTATTTTTACCTTAAGTGTGAATTTTACATATTGTATGATAGTTTGTTTAGGTTGCATGATGTGAATTGTGTGAATCCGCTAATGGCTACGACTTAACGGGATAGATTTAGCCTTAAACATAGCCTTTTAGGTTAGGAGGATTTGTTAACTTGTAAAATTAGTGATCTAATATTTTGGTTAATTAGGATACGATGTTAGTCTATTCACCCTAGGAATTTTCCACATTCATTTATAATTTTAGGCCAATCAAATAAGCGACATTATTAGTACATTTTCATGAGAATGATTAGCTAAAGAAATAAGGTAGGAAAATTTTGGGCTTAAAAAAAGTTGTATAAATTTTAACTAAAATAACTATTCCGCTGGCCTTCAGGTTATGAATAGAGCTAGTAGCTAGTTGAGAATGTAATGTAGCTAAATAACTGGATCAACACGCATCACAAATGTGTGCCTTCATGTAAAAAGGCGATAACGATATTTAAACCAAGTAGCTTAATGACAACACGACTTAGTTGAGTAACCATATCGACATTGATCACAATTGTTTGCCTCTGCGTAAAAAGGCTAGGTTCATGTCCTTAAAGGAAAATCAACAAAAAGAATGTTTTCAAATAAAAACCTACCAAACTTATTGGTAGCTTGATTTTCATGAAAACTTATTGAGGAATAGCTACACTTTTGTTTTTGCTAAACGATTATCAATAAGTTTGTTCAAGTGATAGAGGTGAATAAACTCATCATTAAAATTTTGATTAGTTTGTGTATTTAATCTAAGGTGCTTAGACATATATTTCTCTTACTAATAAGTTAGAACGTCTTGAAGGATTGTGTTTATAGTTAAATTTTTGTTGCTAAGTTGAAGCCATTGACTCATTATTTCATAGATATGTTTTATGTGTTCTTGATTTCTTTGTTGTTTTGTTTGTTTGAGGACAAGCAAACTTTTAAGTGTGGGGATGATGAAAGGTGTAAATTGCATTATGTTTTATGGCAAAGTTTGCTATGTTCTTAGTCGTTCATTCAATCATTTAGTATATGTTTCGGTTGGAATTGAGTTAGTTTGTTAATTATTTGTTTTTTTAAGTGTTTTAAGGGTTAGTATAAGCTTTTGAGCTTAAATATTATGTCTTTGAGGTATTTTGATGTGTTTGTTAGTGTTTTAGGGTCAACATTGAAGAACGGAGCAGTTTTGAAAACATTCGGCCCATGATTGTGGAACAATAGGCCACGATCATGACAAAAGCGGTAGAGTTAGCCCATAATCATAGCCCACATGTAGCAATCTTGATAGAAGCCTACAGCATGGCCTATGATTATGGGCTGCATGTCATAATCATGATAGAAGGCTCAAATATGGACCATGATCGTGACCTGCATCGGGCAGACGCTCAAGCACTCCAGAACGTCAAGTTTCAAGGGACTTTTTAGACCTTTCAGACCCTAGAAAACCCTATGGTTACCAAAGCATAAGAGGATATTTAAAGACCAAGACAAAGAGGCAGGAGAAGCTTTTGTATTAGCCATTTTTGAAAAACCCTATAGAGAATTCATTAAGAGATCGAGAAAGAGAAGAAGGAAGAGATAAGAGAAGAAGAAGTTGAATTAACATACTTCTCAAATCAGGAGTTTCCCAACATCGCTGGCTTCCATCATTCTATGAAATTTTATTTCCTGTTTATTTTCAATTTTATTATTGTATAAAATTGGAATAATAGTTGATGATGGGATTTTTAAATGTTGAGGATGTTCTAAACTTACCTTCGAAGTTTTATCTTTAAATTAATAAAACCTAAATGCTTATGTTTTATTAGGTTTATTGCGATTTAATTATATGATTGAATAATTCAATAATAATCTGAGAGCGAGAATCAAATGAAAAATTATTAAATTGGGCTAATGAGAGTTAGGTGATTTAATAAAAATTAAAATTAAATCAAATTAGTAAATTTTGCGAAAAGTGATCTTGCATAGGTTTTTGGTAGTTTATTAGAGAACTTTATAATTAATGAGGGTTTTGGATAGGTTGCTAATTGTGAGCTTGCAACTCCTATAATCTGATTAGGGTTTATGATTTAAAGTTAATGGTTATAACTCGAGAGTGAGTAATTAACGCTAAGATCATTTAAAACCAACAATCCAATAATTCATAATCAGTTAGGTTAGCATTAAGGATAGGTAAAATTCCCTTTCTCTCAATTGGTAATTTCTTTAAGTTGATACTTGGGTGTGTGCTGCAACTATTGAATAATTAATATTTTCTCATTCGATTCTTAATTTGATTGATTGAATTAATTTCTCGTTTTTAGTTTTGTGCAATTTGAATTTTTATATTGTTTTCTGACCTTAGATTTTAGGATTAGATTATCCCTCCTTGTGGAATCGATAGCTTAGGTACTATGCTAATGAACCGTGTGCTTGCAGATTATTAAAGGTATTTATTATAACTAACACACATCAAGCACCTGATTAATGATAATCCTTTTTGGTTTCCTCAGATAGAGTTTTAAAGGCATAGCTTCCTTAAGGTTCTAATCTGATAGTTCAACTTGTTTTCTAGGATTCTGGGCACTCATAACAAATGGATAAGGAGTTCCTAAGGCAGGTCGCCTAGTGGGTTCATAGCAATAACTTTAATACCTAACAAATATGAACAAAATTTTTCGAAAGTAAACACAACAAAATTGTACTTTTGCGGTTGTAAAATAATTTAGTTAGGATGAGTTTTTTTTTAATTTTAATAGATGGCGTGTGCAACCTTTCCCACTCTTTGTCTTAGAACTACGCCTATCGCATAGTCACTAACATCATGCATATTCTTAAAGGGAAGGCTCCAAATTAGAGGATGAACTACTGGTAAGGATGATAGGAGCTCCTTAAGCTTATGAAATGCCTCCTTAAACTAGTCATTAAAATTGAAAGGGACATTTTGTTGTAGTGACTTGTATAAAAGAGAGGCTATCTATAAGAAATCCTTGGTGAACCTGTAATAAAAACCTATATGTCCAAGAAACGAATTAACTTCTTTCACATTTAGGGGGTAAGAAAAATTATAAATAAGATCAACCTTAGATTTGTCAACCTTTATACCCCTAAAGGATACAACTTGCTATAAAAATATACCCTGAGCAACCATAAAATGACATTTTTTCTAATAAAGCAAAAGGTTAGTTTCAATACATCTTTTTATAATAAGCGTAAGTTTTTTTAAGAAATTATTAAAAAAGGAAACATAGACACTAAAATCATCTATAAATACCTGTATGATTTTCTCAACATATTAATAAAATATGCTCAGCATGCGCCTCTAGAAGAGGGAGGTGCATTGCACAAACCTAATGGCATCCTTCATTAAGTAATTGTACCAAATGGCTATGTGAAGATCATGTTTTTTTAATGCTATAGTGCAATGGGAATATCAGAATAACCAAAAACTCATCTAGAAAATAGTAGTAATCGTGTCCAACAAGTCTCTTAATCATTTAATCAATAAATGGGAGGGCAAACTGGTATTTATGAGTTGCAATATTCAACTTACTATAATCAATACAATCTAGCCACCAGCTTGCATATAAGTGGTAACTAACTCACCATCTTGTTTTGTTAACACTATGATTCCAGCTTTCTTTGGAACTAGCTACACTAGACTTTTACACTTACTATCCAAAATAATACAAATTAATCTAGTATGAAGAAGCTTTAAAACTTATTTTTTCACAACTTCCAACAATAGTGGATTTAGCCTACATTATGCTTGTCTTATTTACCTAACACCATCCTCAAATAAAATTCAATGTATGCAAATATAAATGCTTATTCCTCAAATATCTATAATAGTCCACCCAATGGCCTTCTTGTGCCCCCTTAACACATGAAATAATTTATCTTCCTGATAAAGAGTCAAATCCATTGAAATAATCAGTGTAAGAGTCTGATTAGTGATGAGAACTAAACTACCTTAAGCAAAACTTTAAAGGAGCCATTACGCATTAAAGGAGGTCTAATTACATGGGCTAGAGCCAAGAAGATAAAGGAAGTTATAAATAGGCTAATTAAAGATATGTGGACTAAACAAGCTCTAATTAGCTTGAAAAGTGTTTAAGGCTTAACAAATTTGATCCAAGCTGACTTAAGAAGCCTAATGAGTGTCTAAATTATTCCAATCTGTTCCAAGAATTTCAAGATTCATTGGAGACATTCAAGATCGTGTGCAAGTTGTCCTAACAAATTAGGAATGATTTCTTACCTTAATTAACATAATCAACTAATGATTTTGATCAAATTATTCAATTAGGATGATTTCTTACCTAAATTAGTTCGTACCTCAATGCCTATATGAAGGCAAGCATTATATTGTTCAAGAAACCTTATAAAAATTCAGAATTTATTAAGTGATGTTAATTTCTCTTTGGCGCTTTTGTAAACTGTTGAACTTATCAAGATTATTATCTTGTCTCTTTCAAAACCTATCATATACCTTTGGTTCTTGTCTTCTATAGACATTAGGTTAAGGTTTTGCTATCCTAAACCTATTTTTAGCTTTCTTGGTTCCTTGTTTCAAATTGTTTGATTGTTGGGTTTCAAGGCTCATTGTTGATGTTCATATCATTTGATGTCAAAGCTTGGCTTCAAATTAGGTTTGGATATCCATAATTTAGTGCATTTTTGCTTTTATTTGTTTTCATTCGTTCCATTTTTTTCTTTTTTTGCATTTTCTCTGTTTTCTCTGAGCTTTTTCCTTTCGTTCGTTCAATCTTTTTTCCCATTCCTTTTCCATTCAACTCTTTTGTTCTAATTTTTCCAGGTCTGATATATATAAAAAAATCTAAAAAAGGAAAAAAGAGGTTATCAGATTAACAAGAAACGAAAAAGATTAAGGTTAGTTTCTAGGTCTGTTATATCTACATAAAAAAATTTTAAAAAAAGAGATTCATATTGAAAAGAGAAGAAGAAGACTGAGGCAAGTTTGTTTAGCTATTTCAAGAGTTATACCGCTTTAACAAGGATTTCTTAGTCAAAATTTCTTGTTAATCCTTATTTTATTAGAAATCATATTTGCAATTTGTTTCTTTAAGCCCTTATTTTCCTTATCTTTTTGATTTAATTTCTTTGCTCCTATCTTTAATTTGTTGTGTTCTTATTCCTTTGTAACCATTTCTATTTGTTCTTGATCCCTTTTTCATTTGCTTCTGTTTCCTTTGTTACATCTTAAGCCTATTTTTAGCTTGGGTTCCTAACTTCCAATTGTGCAATTATTGGGTTTCATGTAGCACTCTACTCCCATCCAACATGTGCCGGTACATCCGTCAAACATTTGTGCACATACTGGGTAGGAGTAGTGCACTACAGTTCAAATATCACTTGGTTCACTTATTTCACATTTCATATTTAAAACAGTTCAAACAAATTATTTCGATCATTTAAAACATACATATCAAATGTATTTGCAATGCACATGTGACTCACATTTTGAGATAATAACTTTCTCATATCTGTTAGAGATACCGGGTTCATCATACATAGGGAGCCAAAAGTTCTTATCACATTTTGAGCTTTAAGCTCTTTTTTGCTGGTGACTCTGATCACAATTGTCTTTATCTTATCAGCATATCATATAATGGATGAATCATATCACATATGTTTGATCAGTCACTTTGCTTTAGTATGCACATTCACTTTCACATATCATCGGACCTAAGTCTGACATTCAACTATTACGTTGAGTGCATTTATTTCTCTCAAATTCATATTCAATGATCACTTCCAATGTGATTTTCATGCATCAAACGCCTCGAACAATCAATGTCTGAAATTGACACATTCACTTCAATAAGTAAATCAATACAGAAATTTAAACAAAACAATTAATCAGTGTGATACAATCTAGGTTACTTATAGTACGCTCCAGTTAACTATTACCTTGATGTCCCGGCAATGTCTAGATACGGTCGCTCTATTGGTGCTTCTATATCATAGAAGACACATTTACACACATTACAACTTTGCACAATCACATAAGTACTTATTTATTCACATATGTATATGTGGGTTATGTACAATGCATACTCAATGACAATACTGGGCATATTTCCTTAATTCACATCTTAATTTAACATCATCCTTTAATCATTCATTAATACCTAATACACTTTACTCACCTTAATCACCTAATCCATCATCAACTAAGTTCATTTTAGGCCTCATTTAAGCCTAAATACATTATAAGGAAGTACCTTGGCATTAGTTGGTTCAAACATCACTCAAAAGTCAACATTTCTTCTTTTATAATTGCCCACAATTGTGATGGTCCTTCCGACAATCTTGACAGAAGCTCATGAGACTAGCCACGATTATGGGGATTCTTCCACAATCGTGACAGCACCATAATTTTTTCAAGCCACGATTATGGAGTGAGGGCCACGATCGTGCCCTGCATTTTCTTCCTCCATTCTCACAATTTCAACATATATATACTAATATTAATTTCACACCAAATTTTCCAGTATCCACATCCATTTATGCATCTTCATTACATGCTAATTCAACTACCATATTAATTGCATTAAAATCCACAAAACTCTACTCATTTGATTCATCATCGTTCACTTAACCTTATTTATTCTTGAAATCTTATCATGCATGCATTTCTAACTTTCTTCTTACTATATTCAAGACATCTCATACAAAGTTAATCATTTCTACTTCATTCCCCTTTTTATTCTCTCCTCATTCTTATCTCAATATCATCAATAAGATAACTTATACTTAAGGTTCATCAATTATACCCAATCAAAACATGTCATCTATCATTCATTAACATCATAATTCTTACTTCTTCTCATTTCAAGAACTACACTTGACACCTTGCTTATGCCTTAATTATCAATTTAATTAGTCCACAATATAGCTTATACTCATGATTTTCTTAATCTCAAAACAGAATACAACACATGCATTTAATCTTCAACATAGAATTGGGACATAAATACTATTTTTCATTTGTCAACTTTCAACTCTCATTCTACCACCACTTTCATTAGTAATCACCCCAAAAATCACCTATAGTACAACTCATAATTTATCACTCATCATGACACAAAAATAAGACATCAATACACTCATTCTTCATCCACAATGCACATATATTGATAACTATTCTCATAATCATTTAATATCAAAATAATCACAATATTTGTTTCATTTACAACTACCCATAAAGATTAACATGCTACTTACTTGGTTTAAACTCTAATCTTCTTCAAAATCTCCAAGAAACCCAAATTGCTCGTCATCATGGAGTGGTGGAGTATGTTGGTTTTCTAGGGGTAAGATGGAGAAGACATCAAAATAAAAGTGGCAAATGAAATATTAGAGCAAGATTCAACTTTGATGAAGGATGGTGAGTGCCATGCATAAAGAAAATGAAGAAGATGAAGAAGGGAGATTAACGAAGAAGGGATGAGAGCAAGTAATAAGTGAGGGTCTTTCATTTTGGAGAAATATCATGAGGTGGATATAGGTATGGCAAGTGACACTTGTCACTTGCCACAAGTCCATTTTCTGTGGGTTTTGGTCCTTTTTAATTACAAGTCCATTTATCTCCAATTTTTGATCCAATTATTTCTCAATTTTTCATGACACTTGTCATTAAATCCTAATGTCACTTATCAAAATTTCCACTACCATTTGACACTTATTTCTACTAACATTTATCAATTGTCTTGGCACTTAGTATTTTTCCTGGTCCAACAATACCTAAAATCTCATAAATTTCTCCAATTTCACTAAAAACTCTAGATCAATAATTATAGTCATGAAAATAATTTTCAAGACAACGTAATCACTATTCATAATATAATCACATTAAAATCATTTATACTTGGAAAATTTCCAATTAATGCATGTACATATTATGTGTATGCTACTATTATATATGAGCATGAAATGCATTTCTTAATTCCACAATAATGTCTCTCATGTATATTATTCTAGGGTTTTACCCTTTAGCATGGAAAAACTGGATCTGAGAATTCTCCCCTCCTTAAGAAATTTCATCTTCGAAATTCTCACCTAATTGTTCGAATAAGTGGGGATATTGTTTCCTCATGTGCTCTTTTGTTTCCCATGTAGCTTCTTCATTCGAGTGATTCTTCCAAAGGACTTTCACTAATGGAATTTCACAGTTTCTTACCTATCTTTTATGATATCCCACTATCTTGACCTGCTCTTAAATATAACTCAAATTACTAGCAACTTTAATCTCTTGAGCTAGTAATGCAAGCATCGGATTAGACTGATATCTTCTGAGCATACTCACATAAAACTCATAGTGTATTTGAGACATCTCAATCGGTAAGGCTAATTTGTAAGCCAGTGGTCTAATCCTCTCAATGATCTTATAAATACCAATATATCTAGTGCTTAGCTTACCCTTTTTACCAAACCTCAGCACTCCTCGCGAAGATGATACTCTCAGAAACACTTTATCTCCTACTCTGTATTCCATATCCCTTCGATGCTGACCTACATAACTCTTTTGCCGATCTTGAGCTGTTTTAATTCAACTACAGATCAGTTTCACCTTATCCATATTATCTTCTATAAGTTTTGAGCCTCTTACCATTCTTAGACCCTCTTCATCCCAATATAGAGGCGAACGACATTTTCTTTCATACAACACCTCATACGGTTCCATTACTGATGCCACTATGATAATAATTGTTGTAAGAAAATTCAATCAAGGCTATATACTGATCCCATGTCCCTTAAAACTCTAATACACATGCCCTGAGCATATCCTCAATAGTGTTAATTGTCTTGTCGATATGTCTGACTGTTTGAGGATGAAATGCAATATTGAAGTTTAACTTCACACCCAGAGCTGACTGTAAACTCCTCCAAAAGCTCAAGGTAAATCTGGGATCCCTATTCGATACAATGGACACTGGAACTCCATGAAGTCTTACTACTTCATTCACTTACCTTTGGGCCAACTGGTCTAGTAATTTATTCTCTCTCACTGGTAAGAAATGGGCTGATTTTGTCAATCAGTCCGCCATAACCCACATAACATCATATTATCGCAGAGTTCTTGACAATCCCATAATGAAATCTATTGTAATTTACTCCCATTTCCACTCTGGAATAGGTAACGAATGTAGCTTACCAACCGGAGCCTGATCTCAACCTTAATATGCTGGCAAGTTAAACACTTAGCAATATATTTTGCTACTTGCTTCTTCCTCTCTGGCCATCAGAAGTGTTGTTTCAGCGAGTTATACATCTTGGTGGTATTAGGATGTATAACATAAGCTGCTACATGAGTTTCCTCTAGAATCTCCTTCCTCATATTATGAATATCAGGCACACACAACCTCTACTTCAACCATTGTCTCATCTCTCAATTGAAACTTAGAATTCGTGTTCGTAACATTGCTCTCAATTTTAGTATAGCAATCAATGTCTCATTTTGCTCTAGATTCAACTTAACATTCAATGCTCTCAATTGAACTAGGTTCAGTAACCTTAATATTTAAATCTGAGCCATACTGCTATCTGATTTTCTACTCAACGCATCAGCTACCATATTATCTTTTGTCAGATGATACTTAATCATATAGTTATACTCCTTCAAAAATTTATCCATCTCCTCTGTCTCATATTTAACTCTTTTTGACTCATCAAATACTTCAAGCTCTTATGAACAGCGTATATCTAGAAAGTCTCTCCATATAAATAGTGTCTCCATATTTTTAGAGTAAATCCCACTGTATTAAGCTCTAAATCATGTACTAGATAATTAATCTTATAAGACCTTAGTTGTCTCAATCTATATGCTATCACTTTGCTATACTACATCAGTACACATCATAATCCTTGATGTGAAGCATCGCTATAAACTACATAACCTCTAGTTCCAGATGGAATAGTCAAACACTGATGCTGTAGTTAACTGATGCTTTAGCTCCTCAAAACTCCTTTGACATTCATCATTCCATGTAAAAGGTACATTCTTCCTCAGAAGTTTGTTCAGAGGGCATGAAACTAATGAAAACTCCTCGACAAACCTCCCGTAATATCCAGCTAACTAAAGGAAACTCTAAATCTCTGATACATTCATTAGAGCTTCCTAGTTCATTACTGTCTTTATCTTCTTTGGATCCACTTGTATGCCTTACCCAGTTATTATGTGACCCAAAAATACTATTAATCTAGCCAAAATCACACTTACTGAATTTGGAATATAACTATTTCTCCCTCATCAACTGTAGGATTAACCTCAAGTGCTCAGCATGCTCTTATTTACTCTTCAAATACACAAAATGTCATCTATAAACATAATAAGAAAATGATCTAGGTAGGGTTGAAACACCTTATTCATCAAAATCATAAATGCAGCTAGGGCATTAGTTAATCCAAATGGCATTACTAAAAACTTAAAATGCCCATACCTATTCCTGAACGCACTTTTCGGTACATCAGTCTTTTCTATCTTCAATTAACAGTACCCAGATCTCAAGTCTAACTTAGTGAACACCTGAGCTCCCTACAACTAATTAAGCAAATCATCAATTCTAGGCAACGGGTACTTATTCTCCCCTGTTACCTGATGCAGTTGCTTATAATTGATGCACAATCTCTGAGTTCCATCTTTTTTCTTCACAAACAAGACTAGATTTCCCTATGGTGATATACCGGGTCTAATAAAACCCTTTTCCAACAACTCTTATAATTGAGCCTTCAATTCTTTCAGTTCCACAAGTTCCATCCCATATGGAGGAATAGATATAGAAGCAACACCTATAACTAATTAAATCGTAAACTCTGTTTCCCTATCTGGGGGTAAGCCATATAACTCTGTGGAAAACACATCCAGGAATTTCCTAAAAGTAGGAATGTCCTACATATTCTGTTCGGTGCGAGTATCGACTACATGGGCTAGATAAGCTTCACATCCTCCTTGCATCAACATTAAAACACTCACAAATGAGATCAGTCTGGCAGGCACTACTTGACTAATACCTAGAAATACTACTCTCGGTTGATCAGGAGATTCTAGTATTACCTCTTTAGTATAAAAGTTCATGATAGTCCTATGAGCAGTGAGTCAATCAATGATTAGAATATTATCTATCTCACTTATCTATAATACAATCAAATATGCTTCCAATTCTGCCTATTCAATTCGAATTAAACACCTCTTACAAATTTCTCCTAATACTATAGTACTACCTATCGGTGCACTCACCTTTAAACCATGTTTTAATAATTCTCTATCACAATACAGCCTAGTTGCTAGATGCGGTACGATGAAAGAATACATAGATCCAAGATCTAGCAATGTAAAAGCTTCATAAGTAAAGATATGCAACACGCATTTAATGACATTTGGAGAATTCTGAGCCTCCTGTCGAGTCATTGTATAGACTATGGCCTGAGACTGCGGTTGGTTGCTCCATATCTCAATACTCATAGTAGGACTCCCAGAACTCATTCTGCCTCTACCCTGGCCACTCCCTCTAGACACACTAACTCGGCTCTATTGGATTGTTGTTTTTGTTACCACTGCTCCTTTTATCCCAGAATGTGTTCAATAAACTATGGGATAGTCTCTGATCTAATGATCAAAAGAGCAGCATCAAAGGCAAGATCCTATCAACTTCCAGCATTCACCACTGTACTTCTTCCTATAATGCTCACAATTAGGTAGCTGTCTCGATATTGCACCTCTTACACTGCCAGACTGAACAAAACTACCCCTCGGTCTAAACCCTTACTATCTTGATCTAGTTGATGGTTGAAAATATCTGTTCTGGTGCTTACTAAGCCTTCTGTCAGAACCACCATGAGATTCACTAGGCCTCTTCATTATAGACTCTTATCTGTATTGCTTGACCATCATTCAACAACTGCTGAATTCAAATCGAGGCAGCTCGTAGTTCTATAAAACTACCCAAATTAGAAATAACCTCGTCTGGATTTCCATATTTATCCCATCTTCTATCCTCCCATAATTGTCTTCCTCTGTAGGAATCAAGGTAATAGCATACCCCGTCAGTTCATTAAACATTATCTCATATTCTGCCACCAAGAGATTACCTTATTTCAGATATAGAAATTCTTTCTTCTTTCTGTCCAGGTAGATCTTCGAAATGTAATTCTCCTTAAAGACCTTCAGAAAGTCTTCCCACCTCAACATACAAGGCTTAGTGGTACTGTCTGGAACAATTTTCTACCATTGGTATGTGGGACCTTATGGTAAGGAAATTGCATATCCAAACTTCTTATCCAACTTGCAATCCATCTGATCGAAAACTATCTCTGTTCTCTCTAGCCATCCTTCGGCCTCTACAGGATCTGTACTTTTGGAAAATTCCGCAACCCCCTGCTTTCTCAGTTTATTGTACCCCCTTTCCTTTCTCTCAAGAAATCTTAAAGGCATTCTCTTAGGTCAAGGTTTAGAAGACTCTTTACTGGCTCCTACTAATTCTAGTTCAGCTGATTGTCCCAATTGATCACCTATGATGGATGAGCTATAATAGACAGTAACTTTGATACTATTCAAATTTCTCACGATATTTCATGTCTCATGTTCCTGTATGTCACTATAGATGCCAAACCATGCTCCAATACCAGAAATTGTAGCACCCCACTCCTATCTGACACGTGCCCATACATCCATCAGACATTCACACATATGTCAGGTAGAAGCAATGCATTTGAGCAATGACATCACTTATCATGGCATCATAATTAAAATGCAATTACTCAATATCTGAAACTCAGTTCCTCATTTTCATTTTATAAAAAATAATACAAATTGTAGCATTACATACATCATTCATATATATACAGTATCAAAATGCTTATCATAGTCTACGACTCTGTTTACAAAATATGATACATTTATATAAAAACTCTTTCTATCACTTCAGTCTCAGTTGGCCAAACTTTGAGCCATTTCTTCTATCTAAAAACACATAAATTATGTATCTTCTAGAGCGTCTTAGCAACTAAGCCTCTTCTCTCATACTTGAAAAGCCACGTTACAATTTTGATGAGTTTTGCAAACTCGGTGAGCTAACCATCCTCGATGGCTCACTTGTACCAAACATAGAATAGTTTACAATTCACATTCAATTTGCAGATAAGTAATAGTACATATTGCACATCACTTTACCAATCATCATGTAGCATCAAATATCACTTTGTTCACTTATTTCACATTTCACATTTAGAATGGTTCAAAAAAATTATGTCGATAATTTAAAACATACATATCAAATGTATATGCAATGCACATATGACTCATGTTCAATTATTACGTTGTTGTAACCGAGTGCCTTTTTGACTGTCCTGTATCAACTATAGATACCAGGCTTATTAATAATTGTCTCATATTCGTTGGGGATATCAGGTTCATTATATATAATGAGCCAAAGGCTCTTACCACATTTTAAGCTTTAAGCTCTTTTTCACTGGCTACTCCGATTACAATGGCCTTGATCTTATCATGCATAACATGTAATGAATGCATCACATCATATATGTTCGATCAGTCACTTTGTGTCAATATGCACATTCACTTTCACATATCGTTGGACCTAAGTTTGGCATTCAACGACTATGTTAAGTACACTTATTTATGTCAAATTCACATATAATGAGCGCTTCCAATGTGATTTTCATGTACCAAACTCCTTAGACAATTAATGTCTGAAATTTTAACATTCACATCAATAAGTAAATCAATGCAGAAATTTAAGCAAAACAATTAATTACTGTGAGACCATTTAGGTTACTCACAGTACGCTCCAGTTAGGTATTGCCTGAATATCCCGGTAATATTTGGATGCAGTAGCTCTATTGGTGCTTCTATATCATACAGTACATATTTACACACATTAAAAATTTGCATAATCACATAAGTACTCATTTATGCACATATGTATATATAGGTTATATGCAATGCCTGCTTAATGACAATCTTGGGTATATTTCCTTAATTCACATCTCATAATCATTTAACGTCATCTTTCAATCAGTCATTCATACCTAATTCACTTTACTCACTTTAATCACCTAATCCATTCAACCTTAAATACATCATAAGGAAGTACCTGGACATTAGTTGGTTCAAACATCACTCAAAAGATAACATTTCTTCTTTTATACCTGTCCACGATCATGGTGGTCCTTCCCATGATCATGATAGAAGCTCGTGGGACTGGCCACGATCATGGGAATTATGCTACAATCATGATAGAACCATATTTTTGCCAAGCTACGATCGTGAGGTGAGGGCCACGATCATGCCCTGTATTTTTTTCCTCCATTCTCACAAATTCAACATACATATACTAACATCAATTCACACCAAATTTTCCAGTATTTACATCCATTTATGCAACTTCATTACATGCTAATTCAACTACCATATTAGTTGCATTAAAATCCACAAAACTCAACTCATTTGATTCATCATCATTCACTTAACAACATTTATTCTTGAAATCCTATCATGCATGCAATTATAACTTTCTCCTTATTATATTCAAGACACCTCATGCAAATTTAATCATTTTTATTTCATTCCCCTTTTTATTCTCTCCTTATTCCTATCTCAATATCATCAATAAGACAACTCATACTTAAGGTTCATCAATCATACCAAATTAAAAAATATCATCTTTCATTCATTAACTTCATAATTCTTACTTCTCATTTCAAGAACTGCACTTGACACCTTTCTTATAGCTTAATTCTCAATTTAATTCATCCACAATATAGCTTATACTCATGATTTTCTTAATCTCAAAACAGAATATAACTCATATATTTAATCATCAATATAGAATTAGGACATAAATACCTTTCTTCATTTGTCAACTTTTAACTCTCATTCTACCACCACTTTCATTAGTAATCACCCTAAAAATCACCTACAGCATAACCCATAATTTGTCACTCATCATAGCACAAAAACAAGACATCAATATTCCCATTCTTCATCCACAGTGCATATATATTGATCACTATTCTCATAATCATTTAATATCAAAATAATCACCATATTTCTTTCATTTACAACTACCCATGAAGATTAACATGCTACTTACTTGATTTAAACTCTAATCTTATTCAAAATCTCCAAGAAATCCAACTTCCTCATATCACACGATCCTCATCATGGACTGGTAGAGTAGTTTAGGTTTTCTAAGGATAAGATGGAGAAGACAACAAAATGAAAGCCACAAAGTAAAGATGAGAGGAAGATTCAACTTTGATGAAGGTTGGTGAGTGTCGTGCATGAAGAAAAATGAAGAAGATGAAGAAAAGAGATTAACAAAGATGGGATGAGAGCAAGTAATAAGTGAGGGTCTTTCATTTGGGAGAAATATAGTGGGGTGGATAGATGGCATGGAAACTGACACTTGTGACTTGCCACATGTCCATTTTCTATGTTTCTCCACTTGGCCCTCTTTAATAACTAGTCTATTTATCTCCAATTTCTAATCCAATTATCTCCCAAATTTTTATGTCACTTGTCTTTAAATCGTAATGTCACTTATCAAAATTTCTACTACCATTTGATACTTATTTCTACTAATATTTATCAATTTTCTTGCTACTTGGTATTTTTCCTAGTCCAACAATACCCAAAATCTCAAAAATTTCACTAAAAATTCTAGATCAATAATTATACTCACGAAAACAATTGTCAAGACAACATAATCACTATTCACAACTTAATCACATTAAAATCATTTATACTCAAAAAATGTCAAATGAATGCATGTACAATCATTGTAATATGTATCAAAATTAATATTCATATGTGTGTGTATGCTACTATTATGTATGAGCATGAAACACATTTCTTAATTCTTCAATAATGTCTCTCATGCACAGTATTCTAAGGTTTTACCCCTTAGCATGGAAAACGGGATGTTACATTTCAAGGCTCATCCTTGAGGTTCACATCATTTGCTACAAGTTTAATTGTCTTAATTTTGTTTATCTAGTTCTGTAAAGAGCTAAAAGAGGAATTCTATAAGTGGTAAACGGTAGGAGCTTGTGTAAGCATCATTACAATAAAAAGCCAAATATAAAGTGTGTAAACATGAGAGTTGAGTGGCATTAATTGAGAGAAACACAGAAGGGAGTATTGAGAGGATATTTTTAACATTCCTATGCAAGTTTTCAATATGACTTCTAAAGGTGTTAGTGGTGAGGGGGTAGAAGTGAATTCATTCACATCACAAGCTATGTAAAAGTAATTTGAGCGAATGTTCACTATGCTTTAGGAGATAAAAGATAGGATCGAGCAAAAGGTTACTATAGCTGATTCGAAAGTGGGTCAACTGTAAAAACTCCCTAACACACAAAGTTTGAGAGGCAAGCTACTAATGATGACTATGAAGGTGATGATGTAGATGATGAAGATAAAGCATCAATAGCCACTTTGAACAAAAATACGCAAGGGAGGGATGGTAGATGAGATGGGAGGAGACAAGATGGATTAGTTGATCACAATTTGGGTAGCATAAAAATGAAGATTCCATCCTTCCAATGCAAGAATGATCATGATGCATACTTGGATTGGGAAGGAGCTTGGTTTTTGATTGCCACATTTACTCCTGAGGAAAAAAAGGTAAAACTTACTGCTATGGAATTTATTAGTTATATTATAATTTGGTATAATCAAATTGTTTTAAGTAGGCAGAGAAATCATGAAGTACCTAAGATACATGGATAATATGAAGGTTGTCATAAGGAGAAGAATCATCCCTAATCACTATCATGGGGATTTGTATCAAAGGTTGTAAGGCCTTACTTAAGGGACTAGAGTGTTAAGGGTTACCACAAGGAGTTAGAGATTACAATGATTCGAGCCAATGTATAGGAAGATCAAGAAGCAGCCACGGCATATTTCTTGCAAGGGCTAAATAGAGACATACCTAACCTGGTGGAACTATTTCATTATGTGGAGCTAGAAGACACACTACACGTGGAAATAAAGTTTGACTAAAATTCAGGTTTCTCTTCATCATGGAAACCAAATTGGGGTAAAAAGGAAGACAAGGCTATTTTAAAGCACAAAGATGAATTATACAAAGCTATGAAAATAAGATCCACCAAAGGTAATGATTCTTCCTAAAAAAAAAGAAATAGGTATATTAAGTTTTCTTGATGTTTGGGAATTAGTTATATAGTGTGATGGTTTTGAAAGAGAATGGAGATGCTAAGCAGACGATGAATCCAACACTTTTAGAGGACGCTAGTAATATGTAGTACCCTGTTGAGAGAGAAGCATTTGTTATTAGGCATGCATTAAGTACACTAATAAAGTAAGACAATGATGAGCAACATGAAAATATCTTCCATACAAGATGACACATCAAAGACAAGGTATGTAGCATGATCATTAATAGTGGTTGTTGCATAAATGCGGTAAGCTGAATTTACCTTCTACAAAGCACCTATAACCATATAAACTTCATTTGAATGATTACGGGGAACTTAAGGTAAACAAGCAAGTGGTAGTTTCATTCTCAATTGGAAGGTATAAAGATGACGTTTTGTGTGAATTATTGCCTATGTATATCAGACACATTCTTTTGGGGGGACCATGGCAACATTATAGGGCATACATTACATGACAGATTCAAAAGCAGATATTTTTTTGTAATGAATGGGAAATCAATAACTCTTGTATCATTAACCCCTATACAAGTGTATGAAGATCAAATGAGAGTTAAAAGGGAGAGTGAGATAACAAGAGAGAGTGAAGCTGAGATTAGTAAAATAAAAAATCAGAGTGAAAATAAAGGAGTGGTTGAACTTGAGAGGAGAGAAAAAGAAGTAAATTTGAGTGGAGAGGAAAAAGGAGAAGATCAAGAATATGGTGAGGAAAAAATATGAAGCATACAAGTTTTTATGTAAAAAAGAGTCACGTCAAGAGGGATGTGTTTTCAAAGAAGCCCATGAATGTATCTCCTTAAAACATCTAGAAGTGATGATAGCACTATAAACTCTTTATTTCAGTGAATGTTCCCTGATACATGTTTCAATCAATAATTCCAACATGCAGACAATAGATTAATACTTTGTAAAAATCCATTCTGATCATATCAAGAATTATAATGAAACACATATGAGTTCACCACTCATC
>JAOTAY010034577.1:0-23912 GCA_025629805.1 Erythroxylum baracoense
GTGAGAGCGCGAGGCCCGAGAGGCCGAGGCTCAAAGCGGACAATATCTGCAAGCGGGTGGTCTGGGCTGTTACATTAGGTCCTCCTCAATATTAGCTTGGATCATGGCTATCTCTATCTCCTTGTGGTATTCCTCCATTGACTTAGACCCCTGTGTGAGTTCTTGGAGCTTTTGACGCATCTCCCAGTAATAATATGAAGGAACAAACAACTTCCTCATGCACACCTTCATTGCTGCCTAAGTAGTGATAGGGTACTCTCCATTCCTCCTTCGAGGTGTCACCAACTGATCCCAACATATTAATGCATAGTCAGTGAACTCGATAAGAGCAAGCTTTACCTTTTTCTCCTCAGAGAAGTTGTGGCACTCAAAAATCAAGTTCACTTTTCGCTCCCACTCTAAATAAGCCTCAGCATCATTCCTACCCTTGAAGGATGGAATTTGCATCTTGATGGATTTAAGGTCTCCATCTTGCCTGTTGAGCAATTCTCCTCTCCTAGCCCTCCTAGGCATGCACTCCCCATACTCCTCCTCCTCCTCATCGAATTCGTCTTCCTCAACCTCCTATCTTGGTAGTGGTGGTCGACGAAAAGGAGGTGTTTGCCATCGAAACACAACACGTTGAGCCTCACGTCCTCCACGTCTGAGCTCCGCAATTTGCTGACTTTACCTCTCCATTGTCTCCCTCATTCCAATATAAGTTAGATTGAGCCTCTCGAACTGCTGTTGAATGGCTCTTAAGGTGAGAGCATTCACCCCTTTAATTCGGCTCTCATCATATTCTCCTCCATCCTGAGACATTGTATAGACTAATTTCTTCCTACAAAACAAATGTTAGTAATAAATAGCCTCACAACACTCCCTTTCGTGTTTCACTCAAGTCAAAGTCACTCCCCTCGTGTTTCACAAGTCATGGCTTTTGCCCTCAATTGCACTCACACACTCTTACCTCTTACCACTCAAATTCCTTTGAAATTCAAGTCACAAGTCGGAACCAAGTTTTTATCAATCAACAATCCCAAAAAAAGTAGAGTGTATGTTCAAACAATTGTAATATGAATCTAACAATTATGCCACTAAGGTTTTTTTCTGTGACTTTTTTTAGATTTTTGGACTTTTTCTACCCTTTTTTGGGCTTTTTTCTACCCCCTTTTTTGGATTTTTTTTCAATTTTTTCTGCACTTTTTTCGGACTTTTTTTTCCCTTTTTTTAGATCTAGGTCGAATACCAGTAGAAGATAAAATAAGGAGAAGAAGAAACCCTACGGAGAAATTTTCACACCCTAGGTTTGATTAAAGCCGATAGGTTTGAAGGAATCAAATTAAATGAAGGTGACGAACAAACCCTAATTTGGCTTTGAAGTAAATAAGAATTTACCTAACACCAATGCTTTGATACCAATTGATGTGCACACGGAGGTGATTCAATGAAGGTTTGTCTAAAAATCCTCAAAAGTTAACGATGATGGCATCAACTTGATGGGTTTGTGGATGCTTGGAAGTTCCAGCAAGGAAAGACAAGGAAGAACAAAATTTGAAATTCAAGAAAATAAGAAGATATGCAAGGTTTAATCCCTACTAACCCTCACGAATACGTGATTCGAGCATCCTAGATGATTAGAACTAAAACCAAGAAGGTTGAATCAAAAAAACACTCCACAATTTAGGAAAATTTGATAAGTGAATTATTAATTTATGTTGAAACAAGAAAAAAAGGAATAAACCTCACTATAGTTAGAGGCACAATCCAGAAAATAATAGCTAATCCCCTAACAATAACCCTAATGCATCTATTTATACCTAGGCTTAATAATAAGTACTCGAGCTTTAAGATGGGTTAGCCCAAA
This sequence comes from Erythroxylum baracoense, assembly GCA_025629805.1. Taxonomy (NCBI): domain Eukaryota; kingdom Viridiplantae; phylum Streptophyta; class Magnoliopsida; order Malpighiales; family Erythroxylaceae; genus Erythroxylum; species Erythroxylum baracoense. The sequence continues at coordinate 1,847 of JAOTAY010034577.1, forward strand.
ATTAGTCCTATTGCCTCTTAGGCTTAAGTGAGGGATTAAAATTAGCCCAAGTCTTCAAGTCCCAAGGGTATCTAGTCCAAGGATTTGAGTTAGATGGATCAATTTGGGCTGGGATCCATAAAGCTCTCTTCTAATAGGCTTGGACTGTTCCATCCTCTCCAAAAGATAGCCCACATGCGTATGGAAAACCTCCTTAAGTCTCTTGGCCCTAGCTCTGATCATGAGCCCAACTAGCATAGCTAACTCTCTTCCCTTGTCTCTATCATTCACGCCAACTCCATGGCGATCCGTGCCCCTACCCACATCATGATACCTTCATATTACTGTCCGAAAATCACCTTGTTTTCACCTTAAGTTTGTGTTGATTTTTGCTTGCATGAAGAGCTACTAGGATCTGGCGTTTTGAGCTAAATTGAAAGCCCCATAGGTAAGTAGCAATTTGAGTTTATTGGCATGTTAAATAGTATATGAATCATGCTTGAATTGGAATGAAATGCATGTAATGTTGATGATGAAGTGTGCTGGAATATGTTAGATGGAGTGGCTCTACTGAACAGGCATCCATATTTTAGCCTTTTCTTGATAGCTAGATATCCAAATGGGATGATTTTAATTTTCAATTAAACTAGATACATATATATACAATTTTCATGGGGTAATTGAATTTGAGTTCTGTCTCTAAGGGTTTTGAAATTTGGCCTGAATTTGAGTATTGCGTGCTGTCATTGTTTGAGAATAGTCTGTAGTATTTTAGGTATAACTCACAGAATACTGAACTAAAATTCATTAACTTTATGTCGTTAGAAACTTAAGACATAGGAACACTATTTTAGAAGAATATATTGCCTAAATACCTCATTTTCTATATCATAATGGCCATACAAAATTGACCCAAAAACCTATCCTGAGATAAGTTGGAAAATTGGAGAATGAATGAGTACTTTTCCAGTCTACTTTTATATATACGAAAATGGTAGTTTATGGATTGTTGTATAGAGTATTTAAGTTTGGAATTGAAGTATAATTGATGAGAAATTCATGCTAAAGATAAGTGTTGTTAAAGTGTTTTCAACTCTAGAAAATTTGAGCTGTAGGTGTGTTGTAAAAGAATGAATGTTAATGACATAAGTGAGCAGAAATTTGTAAGCCTTAGTGTAACCAATTTGGAAGTTTAATTAATCTGAAATTAAGTAACCTTAAGGGACATAAAATATGGAAATTTTCAGATGTTAGTGATGTCTTTAATCTTGTTAAATTTGTGAGGTATTGAAGGTAGAAAAGTTACACATATTAGTGATGTTGATGACAAATTCTGGAATTTTAATTTTAGCCTTGTGTACATGTTGAACTAAGTAGTAAATTTCACTCTAAATTAGTATATTTGGACTTAATTAAGGTTAGTAATGAGCCTAGATTGTTGCTTGATTAATTGGATAAGAACTTGATAAGTTTATGTAGTTAATTAATGTCATAATCTAAAGAATAGACTGTTTTGATGTGTTGATTTCAAATATGGAAATTCTGATTTGTTAAAGGAATAAATGAGTTTTTTTAATGCAGATATGATCTTTAGTACATGAATAATGTGTATACTGTATGGATGAATGAGTATTAAAGAACATAGGGTATTTATGAATGAGAATTGGGTTAATGAATAAGTATATGTTGCTGGAAAAATTTTGGTGAATATATAGATTTAGCTTGCTAAAATTTTAGATTTAAAATACCAATTATGTAAGTGTATTATAAGAAGCTTTCGGATCGTGGAAATGTTCAAGGATAATTATACAAAGTATGATGTTGATTGGTTAAGAAATTTGAATAAGGATACATACCTGGGAAATTCAATGAGCATGCAATGCATATGGCATATATATATATATATATGCATGATTGAATATATATTTAACTGATCAACTTTATAATGTGAATTATATGTAAATTGTATGATTTATAGACAATCAAGTTGAATGCCATCATCCCGACATTGCCGGATCATCCAAGCAATAGCGTAAATTGGAGCGTTCTATGAGTAAAGTAGATGTTCTCACTAGGATTGATTTTATTTTTGTTTAATTCCCATATATTGAACTGTTACTGACTTGATTATGATAATTCCAAAATTTAATGGCCTGAGGAGTTTGATATCTGGGAATGTATTAGAAGTGTTCTGTTTGCATTTGAATTCTGAAAGATACCTTTATACTCTACATCATTGTTGAATGCCAGACTTAGGTTCGATGAACATGAGATCCTATCTGTGCATCATAAGTAAATGTTATTGATGGCATATTCTGTGATTTGATGCATGACATGAAATGCATGACCAGATAAAGGCATTATGACTGGAGTGACGAGTCTGAAATAGCTTTAAGCCCAAAATTCTACATGTAAAGCCTGGCTCTGTGATTTCTATATCTGAATGAGCCTAATATGGGATAGTATCTGTAACTATATTTGAAAGGCGCTCGGTCACAACAAATAATAATAAAAGTGGAGTCTCATAAGCATCTGCATTAGTACGTGATTATGAATTATATGATTATGAAACTTTTTCTAAAATTGTAATGATAAAGTGATATGCCATTATTGATAATGTGATTGATTAGGATTTATATGATCCAAAAGAATATATAAGATTTGTGACTCTAATTATTTCTTATTGAGATGAGGAATGTTGTGTATTTGGTTATATGTGTAACATCTGTGTATTTGATACGAGTGAGATCATCAATGATAGATTACTTACTGAGTTCTCAAAACTCATCAAAATTGCAACGTGGCTTTTTAGGTACAAGACTGGAGACCTAGTTCTTAAGATTCTCTAGAAGAACGTTTTGGATTAAGATGTGTTTATGTAATTTCTTATATCATGTAGAACCTTTTATATAAGAATAGTAAACTCTTAGATACCTTGATGATGTAAATATTTGTTTAAATGAAAGTATTGCTTCAATGTAACTTTTGTTAATTAAAGAAATGAAGAGTTGAGGTTTTTTTTTTAAGTATTGTGTTATTCTGTATGATGCCATATAAGTGATTATGATTGCCCTAACAAGCCATTAACATGGGATATATACTTGAGTGTCCTCTGGATGTTCGAGTATATACTCTATGGTAATGGGTTATTTCACGACTGGATCGAGAGCTAAGAGAGTAAAGGAGGCTTTATTAACACGTGTATTTAAGTTGTAAGATCAAGATCATAGTAAATTAGAATCAATTGGAGCTTCAAAAATACTCAATATTTTGCATTGTATTAAGTTAAGTCCAACAAGGGCAAGGTTACCAAGTGTATATCTAACATTAATTGAAGTCCCAAAAGTCTAGAACATCCATAATTCAAGAAGTCCACAATTGTTCAACATTTCCAATATTGATTTAGCATTTATTTGAGTTAAATATTTAGTTTTTCTTAATGTGTTAGGATTTCCTATTTTAGTAAAGCAAATAAGTCAAACATAGTATAATAGCATTCCTATTAGGAGCTGATTGATTCTCTTTCCTTTTGTTTTGATTAGAGTCATTAGTTGTCAAAATAAACTAAGATCATATGTTTCCTTATATTATTAGGATTCCTATTTTGTCTTTAGGTTTTATCAAACCTATATAAAGGGTCGTACTCTATTTTATTATTCAGGCTTGGATTAATAAAAATTATTTTTTCTTTATTTTTCAGGAGCCTTATTCTTAATTCTTTACGTACGAATTCAATCTGATTTGACCAGGGAATCTTGTAGTGATTGTAGTGATCAACCTACGGTTTTAGTTCTAATTGCCATTATTTAGTTAGCGTTGCTTTCATTCATTATAACTTCAGCTCTATAAAATAGGTTTGTATAAGCAAAATTGAATTATTAAAATAATTTTTGAGATTTTATCTTGTGATTATTTTTAGGATTTAAGCTTGTTTGTGATTTTTTGGATACTTGTAGTGCATATACTTGATAATAAATCAAGAGAGTGAATCAAGTCATTAATGTTAAGGTATGCAACGAGAGTTGGAAACTTAATAAACCTACAATTATTAGACTAACAATGAATTGAAGAGAAATCTTAATTATGAAATTAATCATGTATATGTTTGCTTTAAATATAATTAAATAATTTAGGAGTAGTTTATGGATCTAGAGATCACAAATATATAATTATCGAATTCAATTAGGTTTACTGGATTGGATCTTGAGAGAGTAATCAAAACTTTACGATATCTTGGATTAAACATAAATTGAATCAATGAGATTAAGGAAAACAAAATAAGGATAGAATAGTTCCTAAGTCTTCAACTTTAATCAATATTAATTTCACTAGCAACTCACTTATCAATTATTTACCTGTTTCATTTTATTAATTGCTTATTTTAATTCAAATAAATTCTTAGTACCTTAGAAAAAGTTCTTTTCAAGTTGTTTAGGTGGCCATTAGTCCTAATGGGAATTATACCTTTTGATACTACAAGATACAATTTGTATACTTATAATATTAAGAGTTTTATTATATTTAAAACTTACTTAACAAGTTTTTGGAGTTGTAAAGAAGCTGTAAAGGAGTTTTTCCAAAATGACATCTTGCTTAAGGAGAGCAGTAAGACCTTTCTATGTTTGATCCCTAAGTGCTCTAATTTGGTCACTTGGAATGATTTCAGACTTATATCATGCACTAATTTCCTCTATAAGATCATCGCCAAGATATTGGCAAATAGGCTGAAGGATGTTCTTCACTTACTCATTAGTGAGAATTAAGGAGCTTTTATGAGAAGTAGACATATTGGGGATAATATTCTTTTATTACAGGAGCCATTGAACGGGTACACTCGAAATAGAAGCCCTCAAAATTGTACAATTATAGTGGACCTACAAAAAGCTTTTGATAATGTTAATTGGAGTTTCTTGGTACAGACTATGACGGTTATGAATTTTCCCCATAAATGTATTAGATGTATTCAAGAATGCATTACAACTACTAAATATGGAATACTGATTAATGGAAGTCCTACAGACACTTTTAAAGGCAAAAAAGGTCTTAGGCAAGGGGACCCTCTTTCTCCTTATCTATTCCTAATTGGTATAGAGGTCCTCACCCTTATGCTAAAACACAACACTTCATCTGAATCCAACTTTAGATGCCATTCTTAATTTAAGAAGCTTTTCCAAACTAACTTATGTTTTGCATATGATCTTATACTTCTATGTAAGGCAAATGCTCTTTTAGTATCTCTACTGATGATCCATAGTTTTAAGGAGTTGTTTGTATTGAGTATCAATTTCACAAAAGCTACTTCTTACTTTCTAAAAGTGCTTCTCACCTAGTATATTCTTTGTCAAGAGCAACTGGTATGACAAAGCAAGATCCTCCTCTTCTATATTTGGGCATTCCTATTTCTTTCAGGAAACTAAGATTTCGTGAATGTCTTCCTTTAATGTAAAAATTAAGAAATGATTAGGGTCTTATACTAATAGAACTCTATCCTATAGAGGTAAACTTTAGCTTCTAAAGTTGGTAATTATGTATATGCAAGTTTACTGGTGCTCTTACATCTTCCTCTCTAAAGGAGTTGTTAAAACCATGGAAAAACTAGTGAAGCAATTTCTATGGGGTAAAGGAAAAGGTGAGAAAGGAATAGCTAAAGTTAATTGGAAGCATATTTCTCAACCGAAGGAGGCAGGTGGGTTAGGATTAGAGTCAATCAACAAGAACACCAATTTCTAATGACTAAGAGAATTTGGAGAATTCTAAGTGAAAAACATTCATTATGGATCAAATGGATTCATATATATATATTAAAGGTGAGAGTTTTTGGGCTCTAAGAATTAAAGAAAAATACCCTTGGTTCTTCAACCAAATTCTCAAGTTGAGGGAAGATGTTTAGCAGCATGTTACATGTTAAATTGGGGCAGGAGATAAAATATCTCTCTGATATGATAACTGGACCAGTCAAAGGGCTTTAATTCATAATCAGTTGGCTAGATCATTACTGGAAAGGTTCTCTAAGAAAGTTAAGCTTCAAGAGATAATTAGAAATGACAGTTGGTTGCTTTCCTCATAAAAACTAAGAATTTTGCCCGTTACCCAATACAAAAGTCTTGGGGAGAATGATATATACTTATAGGATGGAGTTCCTGTATCAGAAATCACTAATAGGCAAGCTAAAAAGCTGATGGATAGGGTAGTAACAAGAATAGGGCGGTGTTCCCTAACTTGGAGCAAGGCTCTCAAACCGATTGCTAACTTTCTCCTCTAGCTAGCTATGTTGAATAGGCTCAGTACTATGGATAAACTGAAATTCCTATCCTCTCCTAAGTAGTGTATTCTATACAATCTAGTGGAGGAGACTAAAGATCATATGTTCTTTAAGTGTGGTTTCACTAAAGAAGTTTGGATTAGAATCTCTAGTCTATGTAGCCTTGGAACTAGTCAATGCAGCCTCATAGATAACTTATTAGAGATATGCCAACTACATATCTCTAAATATGATAAGGAAATACTTATGGTTGCAGTTACAACTTGTCTCTAGACTATTTGGAGAAAGAGTAACAATAGAAGGTTTAATGGGAGCTCTAATAGCCTAATCTCTCTGATAGGACTCTCTATGGCAAACATTAGGGAATAACTGATTATAGATTAGTCGGAACAACATAGTAGTAGAGGACTGGCTCTCTCTTAGAGAATATAGTCCTCAGGGGGTTCTCTCTAATTAGGTTTCAGTAAAGCAAATAGTAATTCCAAAGCATAGATGTTCCTTAAGCAACTCAAGCATTTCAAACAGTTCTCGAAATAATCAACTCAAAACAGAAGGGGAAAAAAGATTAGAAGGAATATGACTCACCTTTGAGAGTTCCTTGGAGTACATCTCCAGATCCAGTGCTTTACCAGACGGGTTAATAAAGGAAGGTCATCAGTTGTACACTTAAGACTCCTGATATTCAAAATAAAGCCTGTTACTCTTGAAGATTGAGGAAAAAACAAATAGAATCAAACCTCCTACCTAAGATGTAAATCATTTCGAGCTAGAGATGGATCGGAGAGAAGCCACATTACCATCATCGCATGGTAGTATTCGAAGCTCCTTATCCTAATTGAGTAATCGATTGAAGAATCAAGAAAGGAGAGGAGTTTTTTACCTTAATTATCGATACGTGGTCACTCAATATCCTCCCAACTTTGGTTCCTATGTTGTCATTGAATTTCTTGACTATGTAGTATTGAACGTCATCGTATGGTCTCACGAGGGAGCGTTTCTTCTCCTTAGCTGTATACTACACTTCTTCTACTTAATGAAAATTTTCAAATTCTCAAAAAAAGTTTTTGGTACCATTGCCGGGGACTTTTAGCATTTTGTACATTTTGAATTCCTTTGATTTAAGGGTTTAATACTTTTTTATATAAGCAAAATTGTTTGAATAAAAATATAAAAAGTAATAAAAAATTTTACAAAGGAAGTTGAAGATACAACAACTTTATACATAAAAAGAAAGATGAAAGAGGACTTAAATCATGGAGAGTAGTAAAGGATCCCTAAGGAATTCATAAAGCTAGGGTGTAATGCCAATCATCAAGGACTTACACGACCATTAGTATAAGTGGCACAGAATCTGTTAGAAGAGATGGCAAACAATAGTTATCTTCGGACAAAGAGATGGTGTAAATAGTAGTCAAACTTCTTAGATCCGAAACGAATGTTATTGTAGATTCAGTGACAATATTATAGGCTAAGGTCGCCAACCTAACCAAATAATTAAATCACCTAACAGTTAACTCTTTCTCTCCACTTAAAGCAATTTAGCACAAATGCGAGATATGCAGACTGGAGAGCTATATCACAGCTGATTGCTTCCAAGTGGAAAACAACAAAGTGCAGTAATCCAACTTTGTAGGAGCACAATATGGTCAGAGAAGAACTCAGTTAAGAACTCAAGACTCACTAAGATTTCAAAAAAAAAATTGACAAGTCTGGTGCAAATGATTCAAAATTAGATAAGCTCACGAGTATAGAAGAGGCCTATAAGAGGATGAAAAGGTCATTCAAACAAGTAGCAAAGACTTAAGCCTCTTCTATTCACAATTTAGAGGTTCAAGTAGGCCATCTTGCCAATGCATTATCTATAAGAAGTGTGAGGAGTCTCTTAAGTAATACCGAAGCAAATTCAAGGTAGCAACTTAAGGTGATCACACTTCGGACTAGGAAAGAGCTAAAAAACCAATGGAAAAACAAGCTAGCGATCAAACTTAGGAGTGGGAAAGAACTAGAAGAACCAACAGAAAACAAGCTAAACACCACCTTGCAGAAGAATAAGAAAAGAAGAACAAAGATGAAGATAAGAATTAGGATCCTCCCTATATTCCTCCTCCTCCATATCCACCATAAATACCATTTCCACAAAGACTTCAGAAGAATAAATTAGATGCACAATTTGCAAAGTTTATATAAAAGCTAATGAAATTGCAATTTACCTTGCCCTTTATGGAAGTTCTGGAGAGCACACCTCAGTATTCTTAAAGACATATTATGAAACAAACAAACTTGGGATCATAATCAAACAGTCTTTATAATGGAAAGCTACAGCCCCATACTTACCAACCATATTCCCTCAAAGTTGAAATATCCAAGAAGTTTTACTATAGCTTGTTCAGTCTGTAATTTATAATTTTCTAAATGCTTATGTGACTTAGGTACAAGTATTAATCTTATTCCTTTATTAATTTTTAAGAAATTAGAGCTAAAAGATATGAAGCTTCCATGCTTAATCAATTGGCAGATCAATAGAAACCATTTGGCGTGGTAGAGGATGTGCCTATAAAAGTTGACAAGTTTATAATTCCTCTGGATTTCTTTGTACTAAACTTTGAAAAGGATTAAAATTGTCCACTAATTCTTGGTAAGCCCTTTCTGAGCATTGAAAGAGCTTTGTTTGATGTCCATAGAGGCAACCTTATCCTTCAGATTGATGATGAATAAATGGAATTCAATATGAATAAAGTATTAAAGAATTCGAAGGAGGGCAACTCGTTTATGATAATTAATGTAATTAAATCCTCAAATGATGAAGAAGTAGAAGAGGAATGGATGACAGAGGATATAAAGTTTGAAGAATATAAGGAAGTCTTTATTTAAAAAGTGGAAACAAAAGAGGGGATGAGGTTGACTGTAAAAAACGAAGAGCACTTCACCTTTTTACATGACAAACTGATGGATTCAACTAAAGATTCATGGAATTTCATCATTCCCTATTTTATTGATAGTTTGTTACCAAAAAGGGTATAGTTTGTCACCAAAAAGGGCATTACTGGACTTGCTTGGATTTCTTAATTTTATCAATTATGTCCTTTTTATTATATTACAATATGTAGCTAATTTACAAGCTACTAAACCGAAATTAGGTGAAATAAGTAGAAGTAAGCCACTCATAATAGACCCAGGTTAAGCATAAATGTGAGGTGTACGTCAAGCTAACTACATTAAACAAGCATTACTTGGGAGGTAGCCCAAGAATTAGGATATTTTTATTTTATTTTTAATTTCAGTTTATTTTGTTGCTATTTTTTTTATGTTTATGTTTACTTTGTAAGGAGTCAACTACTGGAATTTTATAGTATAGAGTGTCTCCAAATTCCATCACCTACACCATCACCACTGAAGCACCATAAGTATTATTGCTCCAACTTTGTTTTTATTGTTATTTATCTTAATTTGTATCGTTTGCTTTTCATATTAACAATAGTATGTTTTTCAAGTAGGTTGTCACAATTGTGATATGGAACATGATCATGATAGAGAAGGAAAAACAATTCTAGTCACAATCAGGATAGAGGTTTTTCTAGGTGCAAATTGTTTTTTATGTTTTGAGCGTTCATGGGTATTTTTGGAACTAAACAAAGTAGGGAAACCCTAGAATCCTAATACACTATAAAAGAACATGAAAAACACCAAAAAGAGACATCAGACACTACATAAAAAAAGATCAAGATGAGACATCAAGAAGAGCTTTAAAGAAATTCCAGATTTCCAAATCAAAACACCAATGAGTTTTTCTTTCTTTTCCCTTTATTTCTTGCAATGTCTTGATGTTTATTTGGATTTCTCATATTTTTAACAAGATTATGGGTTTTTAGATCCTTATTAGGGATTGTTCTTGAGTTATTTTGCGAACATTATTTCTTAGTTGAATTCAATATATTTTTAAACTTTTGTGATAATTATTGTGCATATACTTGATAATAAATCGATAGAGTGAATCAAGTCATTAGTAGTGTTAAGGTATGCAATGAGAGTTGGTAACTTAATAGACCTACAATTATCATATTAACAATAAACTGAATAGAGATCTTAATTATGAAATTAGTTACCTATATGATTGCTTCTATTCTAATTAAATAAGTTAGGAGTAGTTTTTGAATCAAAAGATTACAAATATATAATTATTGAATTTAATTAGGGTTACTTGATTAGATCTTGAGAGACTTAATCAAAACTTTAGGATATCTTGGATAAAACATAAATTGAATCAACAAGATTAAGGGAAGCAAAATAAGGATAAAATAGTTCCTAATTCTTCAACTTTAATTAATATCAATTTCACTTGTAGCTTGCCTATCAATTATTTGCTTATTCCATTTTATTAGTTATTTTACTTTTAGTTGTTTATTTTATTTCAAATAAATTCTTTGTATTTAAGAAAAAATTCTTTTCAAGTTATTTAGCCGACTATTAATCCTCATGGGAATGATACATTTTAATGCTATAAGATATGATTCGTATATTTATAGTATTGAGAGTTTTATTATATAAAACTTGCTCAACACTTCTCAAGTAATTTATTTTGTAGAATTGTTAAGCATTCCTCACTTGGTCTTATAGTAACTAGCTCCTCCATCTTCTTTTTATTAGATATCAAATCCTCTAAAATTTTAAAATACTTTGGCATTTGCAAAAGCACCTTAATAAAGGTAAGTTGATTCGAAGTTATTTAAAAAGGTCAAGGAATTTACCAAACTGCTCATCCATGCAATCTTTCTTTAACATTGTAGGGTATAGGATGGTAGAATGGAATTTAATGACTTTTGGAGGACACTTTATGTCTTTAGCTTTCTCTTGAATCTTTTTCCATTCTCCTCTGCACCTCAAGTCTTGTTACCAGCTTACACTTCTTTTTTGCTCCTAAAGGTGACTACCTTTATATGCTCTTTAGGATTTGTCTTTATGGTACTAGGTAAACTCACTTATGGTCTTTCAGAAATTAACTTAGTAGGTTGGTCGATCTGCATTTCTAAGTTAGGTGTAAAAGCCTATTGATTCCTCAATAATGCCTTGGCGGATTGAAATCTGGCCTCCAAGTGTTGATGCATTTTAGACATGATATGCTCTAAGCTTGACTTCTTTTCTTCAGGTGATTGCTACTAGAATATTAGTGGAGGTTTGTTATTTATCTGCCCTTGATTACCCCAAGAGAAATTTAGTTGATTCCTTTATCTCAGATTTTATGAATTATTATATAGATTATTTTAAGGTTTAGAAGCATTCCTTATATAATCCACACAGTCAGGTTATAGTGCTTGATAGTCCTGACTTGGAAGTCTTAGCATGCATACCTCACACTACATAACTTAGAATGATTTAGGGTTCACAATTAATCCATCAAACTTCCTACTCAATGCTTCAACTTGGTCAACTATATCAATGTCATATACTTCCACTAGTTTTTTAAGTCTTGCTCAAGAAGAGCATCACTAATAATTGTTCATATCTATATCTTCAATGAGATCCTAAGTTGCTCCTAGTGTTTTATTATTCATAGTACCCCCAGTTACTGAATCTATCATCTACCTCATTGTTTGATTAAGCCCATCATAGAAGGTGTTTATTTGCGTTCACAATGATGGACTATGATGCAGGCACTTCCTCAACATTTCCTTGACTCTCTCCTATATTTCATATAATGTCTCTAAATTAGGTTGTGAGTAGGAGGAGATGTTGTTCCTCAGTTTAGCACTCTTAGTTTATAAGAAGTACTTCAGAAGGAACTTCTTTGGCATTTAGTCCCAAATAGTAAGGAACAACCTAGGCAGAGAATTTAATTATTGCTTCACCTTGCCCCTTAATGAAAACAAGAATAAATTCAATTTTTTTGCAACATAATTGGAGCCATTGATCTTAAAGGTATCATAGATCTCCAAAAAGTTTAAAATATGTGCATTAGGGTCCTTATCTTATAGCCCATCAAATTGGAAAAATCTGAATAACACTCAATTTAATCTCAAAGTTATTGGCGTTAACAGTCAATCTCGTGATGTTAGACTCTACTCCCATTAAGTCTAATTTAGCATAATTGAATATGGTCCTTGATTAGTCTGCCATAGTTCTAGATTCATTAGTATTAATATGACCTTTGATGTCCTTTATTTGTTGATCTAACTTGAACTCTCTACGTGGGTTCTAGGGAGTTTTCTACTAGTTACCCTCTCAATCTTTAGATCTTTGTCAACTAGATGTGATGGATTCCCCCAGGTCATAAACTAACCCCAATAACTTTAGAAGTAGTAAAAACTAAAGAGTCAATAAAATAAGTAATCAAATTAAAATCAAAAAGATAAAAAGAAATAAAACAAGTAATAATGTCTAGATTAATAAAGCAAGGTTTTCCTAATATTCTAATATCCAAAAATGATGTAAAAAATAAATTTAATGTAATTTTATATTACAAGTGAATGATTTACCTGTAGCTAGCATTAGCAACTACGTATTGATACTACTAGGATTAAAAGTACTAGTAATGGCCCCTTTTATATTATTTAACCGTCAAATAAGATGATGATTTGATTTAAGACTAAATTAAACTAAATTTCAAGAAAATAATGAATCAAGACAAATATATCACAAAGATTAATTCAATATCACAAAAATAGTACCTATGTAATGAATCCCCCTAAGATATCTTAAGTGTTAACCCTTTATCATACAATTTATTATCATTGGACTGTGGAAATTTCTATCTTATATTAAGATCTTTCTTAAAACTATTAACAACTAATCCTTAGTTGATTAACTAAAATCTCTTTCCAGAAGTTTTGTGTTTTCAAGTGTTTATTAGATGATTATCATGTGTATAGGCTTAGAATTATGTTATTATTAGTGTTTGTTTATATTTAAAGTGTTTTTGTTGTTTATAGAATGAATTTAATCTTAATTTTATGTTTCATTAGGTGTTTAATATGCTTGTGAGTGTTGGAAATTAAGAAATTAAAGATTAAAGAAGATAGAGGAAGCTTGAAGGTTTCACGATTATGTATGAGGATCACAATCATGAAAGACATGCACGGGGTACTACATGGCTTTATCGTGATCATGCATATTTAAACATGATCATGACAAAGAGGTTGACACATATAATATGATCGTGATGGCAGGAGGTTTCCAAGTGGGAGTTTTCAAGTTTTTTAAGGTTCATGGTTATTTCTAGAACTAAACAAAGTGGGGAAACCCTAGACACGACCCCAGAAACCTAAATAACTATATAAGAATGTGAAATACAACAAAAAATAGTAGCCATAAGGGAGATCAAGAAAGGCTTCAGGAAATTCCAGCATTCTAAATCAAAGAGTCAAACAGAGTTTTTATTCTTTTCCTTTAATTTCTTCATTATTCTTGATGTGCAATTGGAAGTATTTGATGTTAAACATGTCTATGGATTTATAAATCCATATTAGGAATTATTTTGGAATTATTTTTTGACTTTTAGTTATTTATGATTTCAATACATATTTAGATGATTGTGATATTTTTTTCATAAATTTGACCACAAATCGAGAGAGTGATTCAAAGTGATTAATGTTAGGTTGTACAATGAGAGTTAGAAATTTAATAGACCCACAATTATCAAATTAAAAATCAATCGATGAGAGATCTTGGTTATGAAATTGATTATATAATAGATTACTTCAAATATCATTTAATAAGTTAGGAATAGTTTTAAGAACCGAAAGATTACAAATTTATGAATATCATATTCAATTAGGTTTAATTGATTAGATTTTAAGAGATATTAACCAAAACCTTAGGAAATCTAGGATTAAACATAAATTGAATCAACAAGATTAAAGTAAACAAAATAAGGAAATAATAGTTCCTACATATTCAATCTTGATAATTTTTATTAGCAGCTCACTGTTTATTTGATTACTTGTTTTGTTTATTTAATTGTTTGAATTTCTATTATTTAAATTTATTTCAAATCAATTTCATATTAACTTAGAAAATTTTAGATTCAAAATGTTTAAGTGTTTATAATTCCTCAGGGGAACGAAAACCTTAGTACTATAAGATACGATCCATTTACTTGCGTGTGTTGAGAGTTTTATTATATATAGAATTTGCTCAACAAGTTTTTGGTGTTGTTTTCAGGGATTTTAGCATTAAGATGATTTGAATTCCTTTAATTTAAGGACTTTTGCCATTTTATGCGCTTACAATTGCATGAACATAAAAATTATTCAAAATTCAAGTAAGGTAGAAGAAACTCTAGCTCTTAAAATCACCAAGTACGAAAGATAAATCAAAAGAGTGAAACACTAAGAAGAGATAGAAATAACAATAGAGGAAGAATTTAATCATAAAGACCAGCAGAGAACCCTTATAGACTTTATAAGGCCAAGGCTCAATACAACACCAACAAGGCATCATTCGACTATTAATGCATACAACTTCCTTTGAGATCAAACTAGTGTAACTGAATATGTTGGAGACCAATATGCAGTTCTATTGGTTAGCTAATGAAGATCCCAACACTCATCTCGTAAACGTCTTAGAAATATGTGAGGCCTCCCAATATAAAGGTATATCAGAAAATGCTATTAAGATGAGACTCTTTACCTTTACGGTCAGGGATAGAGCCAAGGTATGGTACCATTCACTTAACCTAGACAACATCACGACATGGGAGCAATTAGTTTGAGCCTTCCTAGATAAGTACTTCCCTCTTACAAAAATAACGAGATTGATAAAGACATTACCAATTTCCAACAAAATGATGGGGAGTCGTTATATGAAGCATGGGAGTGGTACAAGGATTTACAAAGGAGATGTCCTTACCATAACCTGCTAAAGGAATTGCTATTGCAAACTTCCTACAATAGAGTTAATCCACCCACGAGGGGAACCATAGATGTAGCTACTGGAGGATCCTTAATGAAAAACAGTTGAGGAAGCAAAAGATTTGCTAGAGGATATGGCAAATAATAGTTGTGTTTAGAAGTCAAATAAAAGCAAACATCAGTCAACCTTATGGAATTAAAAGAGTGTGACTGTTGTTAATTTAGTGACAACACTATAAACTAAGATCACTAACTTAATAAAGAAACTAAACAACCTAAAAGCATCCTCTTCAACTCTGTTTAAAGCAATTCAACATAGATGCGAATTATGCAGAAAAGAAAATCATGTTATTGCTAATTTCTTCTTAATGTAAAACAACAACATAGAGCAACTTAACTATATGGGTTCATAATTTGGTCAAAGAGGAGGGAATAATCCGTATTCTAACACATATAATCCTAGGTGGAGGAACTACCCCAAATTTTCTAGGTCTAACAATACGGGTACTCAATTAAGAAATCAAGTTCCATTTGGATTTCAATAAGACAAGTCCCGTGCTAGTGATTCAAAATTGGACAATATTATGGATAAGATTATGAGTTTGGATAGGGCCCAGAAGAGGATGGAAGGGAAGTTCGAGCAAGTAGAAAAAAACCATGCATCTTCTATTTATAACCTGGAGGTTAAAGTGGGCCAACTTGTAAATACATTACGTATAAAAAATGTTGGAGCCTTTTTATTAATACTGAAGCAAATATTAGGAAGCAACTCAAAGCGATCACATTTAGGAATGGAAAAGAGCTAGAACAACTAGTAGTTAAACAAGCTGAAACCCATCTTGTAGAGGACCAAGAAAATTAGAAAGAGAATGAAGAAAAGAGTAAACATCCTCCCTACATTTCCCCTCTGATATCTTAAGATTCCATTTCCATATAGATTATAGAAGAACAAATTAGATGCATAATATGCGAAGTTCGTAGAGAAGCTGAAGACTTTGCAAATCAACTTATCATTTGTGGAGACATTGGAACATATGCCTAAATACGTAAGGTTCCTCAAAGAAATATTATCAAACAAACAAACTTGGGAAGATCACCAGCTATATTCCTTCTAAATTGAAGGGTCTAGGGAGCATTACGATACCCTGTGTAATTGGTGAGTGAGAATTTGCTAAATTTTTATGCAACTTAGGCATACATATCAACCTTATGTCTTTGTCAATCTTTAGAAAACTAGGGCTAGGCTATTTGAAGCCAACTTTGATGTGCATTTAGTTAGTGGATCAATTGATCAAAAGACTGTTTGGTGTGATGGAAGATGTTATCACGAAGGTGGATAAATTCATTATTCATATGGACTTTAGGGTATTTAATTTTGAATAGGATAGGAATTGTCCACTAATTCTTAGATGGCCATTTATGAACACTAGGAGAGTGTCGATAGATGATCATAAAGGCAAATTAATTGTTTAGATTGGTGAAGATCACGTGGATTTCAATAAGAACAAAGTCTTGAAAATTTATAAAGAAAGAAACTCTTGCATAAAGATAGATATAATGGATGTATGTATCAAAGAGCAAGAGGAGAGCTACTTTAAAGAAGTAAAATCTAAGGAAGCTGAAATGGAGGATGACGTTAAGATGGAGAAAAAACGAGGGATAGAAGAGTTGAGTGCCCCAGTGCATTAAGACATACTAGTGAGAATCGAAGCACCTATAACGCCCTCTTTTAAGAAAACACTAACTATAGAGTTAAAGCTTTTACCCACACACCTAAGGTATACTTTTCTAGGTGAGGGACAAACTCTACCCATCATTATTTCCAGTCAAATGGATGGGGAATAAGAGAGTAAGGTGGAAATCATTAGAAAGTAGATGAAGGCCATAGGATGGTAGATATTCAACATACGAGGTATAAGCCTTAATATGGTTATACATAGGATCAACCTCGAAGAAGGAACTAAATAGGTGAGGGAACGTCAATGAAGGTTAGACCCTTACATAAAGGAAGTGGTCAATAAGCAAGTAGTAAAGCTACTAGATGTGGGTATCATATACTTGATATCAGATAGTTAATATATCAGCCTGGTACAACGCATACCAAAGAAAAGAGGAATGACTGTAATAGAGAGTGAAAGTAGGGAGATGATTTTCAGCAAAGTAGACATAGGATGGAGAGTTTGTATCAACTATCGCAAGTCAACAATGTGACTACAAAGGATCACTTTCCTCTTCCATTCGTAGATCAAATGATAGAAAGGGTGGCTGGCCATGCATTATACTGTTTCCTAAACAGATATTCTGGCTATAACTAGATTTTTATCTATCTTAAGGATTAGGAAAAGACCACCTTCATACATCATTATGGAACATTTGCTAATAGAAAGATGCCTTTCAGGTTATACAACGCTTTAACTACATTTCAAATATGCATGATGTTTATCTTCACAGATATGATAGAGGATATAATGGAAATTTTTATGAATGATTTTTCAATATTTGGAGACTTGTTTGAGCGACACATAACAAATTTGGATAGAATACTTCAAAGATTTGAAGAATCACACTTGGTTCTAGACTAAGAGAAGTGTTACTTTATTGTGCACGAAGGAATAATATTGGGACATAAAATATCATACTAAGGTATTAAAGTGGATAGAGCCAAGACAGAGGTCATTTAGAAGCTTCCACCACTAGTAAATGTCAAATGTGTGAGAGCATTTTTAGGACATGCAGGATTTTACCACTGATTTATCAAGGAATTCTAATTAATTATTGGACCTCTTAAAAATATGTTACTTAAGGACGTGCCTTTTAATTTTAATGATAGTTTTTTTCTACATTTAAGAGATTAAAGGAGGCATTAATGTTAGAACCAATCTTAACGTCACTAGATTATTCATTACCACTCAAATTCATATGTAATGTTAGTGACCAAACTATGGGTTGTGTGTTGGGACAATAGAAGGAAAAAAAGATAACATGTAGTTTATTACCTAAGCAAGACATTAACGAGGCCCCAACTAAACTATATCACTACTAAGAAGGAGCTACTAATGCTGGTATTCACATGTGATAAGTTTCAGTCGTATCTTTTGGGATCTAAGATGATCTTTTCTGCCGATCACGTTATGTTAAAATATCTATTCACTAAGACGATGCGAAATGAAAACTAGTCTGGTGGGTGCTACTATTGTAAGAATTGGATATTAAAATCAGAGACAAGAAGGAAGCTGAGAATGTGGTAGTTAACCACTTTTCAAAGAGAAGCTATTAATGAACAATTCCCTGATGAAGTGCAACCGCCTTGTGGTACCATAGTATACTGATATAGCAATCTTTGTTGCAGGTAGTATCCTCCTTTTAGATTTATCTTATCAACTAAAAAAAATATTCTTGTATGAGTGTACCCATTATATATGGGATGAACCCATTAACTATGGGATGACACGATCATTCATAGGACATATGCTGATGGACTAATTAGAAAGTGTGTTTTAGAGAAGGAAATGTTAGATATATTGACATAGTGTTATAAAGTTACTATTCAAGGCATTATAGAGTGAAAAAGATGGCAGTGCGTGCCTTAGAATGTAGATTTTATTGGCTGAATTTGTTTAAGGATGCTTAAGAGTTTATGGCACAATATGCTTAATTCCAAAAAGTGGCAAACATCTCGAAACAAGATGAAATACGCTTCTTTAACATTCTAGAAGTCGAAGTGTTTGATATGTGGGGACTAGACTTTATGAGACCATTACCATCGTCTATGGGGAACATTTATATCTTAGTTGGAGTGGATTATGTGTCATAATAGGCTGAAGCCATGGTAACTCCAACAAATGATGGAAAAGTGGTGCAAAAATTTATCAAAAAACTATTCATTCAATTTGGAGTGCCACAAGCTTTAATAAGCAATGTAGGAGCACATTTTTTGTAGCAAATCATTTAATACT
Organism: Erythroxylum baracoense; assembly: GCA_025629805.1. Classification (NCBI taxonomy): domain Eukaryota; kingdom Viridiplantae; phylum Streptophyta; class Magnoliopsida; order Malpighiales; family Erythroxylaceae; genus Erythroxylum; species Erythroxylum baracoense. Next base: position 20,887 of record JAOTAY010034577.1, read on the forward strand.
CTATTGAAGAGATATGGAGTTCACCATCATGTAGCCACTCGAATAAGTGGAAGTCATGAATCGTAAGCTTAAATGATTATTAGAGAAGATGGTAAAAAGTTCAAGGAAGGCTTGGGCATTGAAGCTGGATGATGCCTTATGGGTCTATTGAACTACTTTTAAAACTCCAAACGAGAAAACTTCAACTACCCATAGAATTAAAACACAGAGAATATTAGGTAATAAAAGCCTTAAATTTTGATTGGAAATAAGCAAGAAAGTGAAGACTTATACAATTGAATGAACTCGATGAGCTTCACTTGAATACATATGAGAATGCTAAGCTATATAAAGAAAAAAAATGAAGAAATGACATGATTCTCATATTAAGAAGAAAGAGTTCAAAGTGGAGATGAGATGTTAGTTTATAATTCAAGGTTGAAGTTGTTTCCTAGAAAGCTCAAGTCAAGGTGGAGTGGGCCTTTCAAAGTGGCCCACTTATTTGCACACTAAGCTTTGGAATTGTAAAATCAAAACAAGGAAACCTTCAAAGTTCACTAACAAAGGTGTAAATCATATCTCAAAGGAGGCTTTTCACAAGAAATGGAAGTAATTTCTTTCCTTTTAATTCATTAAAAAGTTTTGAATGATGAAAGGTCAAACTAAAGACCTTAAATTAGCATTTTATATAGTTAGTTTTTTAATTATACTATTTAGGATTTTGATTTTTGTATTTTTGGGGTGGTTTAGATTGCTAATTTCCATGTTTTCAAAGTTATTATAAGTTAGGGAACCAATCTTGGGGGACATATGAGAAAAAATAAAGAAATAGGACAAGGTGTGAGATTTCTAGCATATCACGATCATACCTTAAGTGAGCACGATCTTGTAAACCCTCAAACCTCCATTTTGCCCCTCCTTTTTCAACCCAAACTCTTTAACTTCATCTTCTCTTCTTCAACATCTAACTTATCTCTCTAAACCTAGTAGCCACCCTCTAAACTCCAAATTCTCTCAACTTTCTCTTTGTTCTTACTTAAGTTTTTCACTTCTTTCTTTGATCTTTAACCTAGATAATCATTTCTCCTACATAAATCTAGTAATTTCCATACAAAAAATAACATTTTTAGAGTAGTTCTTACAAGATTTAGTTGAACTTTTTCTCTCACACATTTTTGGGTTTTTTGTGTATATTTGTTATGTTCTTGGTTGATTTTTAAGGTATACACTCATTCATAAAGCCAAGAATTAAACAAGTTACGAACAAATATCAAACAAAGGGTAAAGCTCAAGTGTCAGGGAAGGGTGTACCTAATATGGCTCCAAATTTTGAAGAATAATTTTTCATTTGTTAAATAGAAGAAGATATTCGATTCCAAACTTTTAGCTCTAAAATAGTGACTGCACTTAGATACTTTGATTTTGAAATTTTAGAAAATTTTGAGTTGAAAGAAAATATTGAGACTTTGAGTGTAAAAATTGAAGGGAAACTATGTTAATTTTGATTATGTTATGTATAAGGAATTAACCCTGGTATTTTATAGTACTCTACAGTTTTATCTGCAAAATTTGGATAAATTTTGGTTTCAATTGAGAGGCCACCCTTATAATTTTATGGAAGAAATGGTGGATTTCCTATATCAAACATTATTGAAAATCATGATGAATTTCATGCTAAGCGATACTAGAAACAATTAACGAGGTTGGATAACTTTATTGTGAGAAATGCCTATAACAATGTGATTCTTAGTCCTGAGCATTTCTTATTGAATAAATTTATGTGTCATATTGTGTTTGACAAATCTGAAAGTAACAAATGTTCTATTAAAGACTTATTCATACTTTAGTGTATGGACAATGACCTTAAAAATTGTACTACAACCCATATTTTTAACACAATATCTACTTCTCTTAAAGAGAAAAGCAGTTATCTTAGCGTGACTTATCTTATTACCATGCTTGTTGTATATCATGGTGTATCTATTAAGGAACTAACTATTGTTTTTCCTGAGTTTCTTAATCACATTTATTTAAGGCTAGCTGAGATCTTGATGGTCTATGACATGGAACTTTGAGATATTAGTTCCAAAACTTGTGTGAAATATAGGACAGGACAAGCTAGCTTTAGTTCCGCACTAGCGCAGCATCAAACTGAGGTCTCAATAAGTGATGAAATGGATAAGGATGATGAAGAAGGTTAGGAGAAAGTCTTCAATTTAGTTTTGAAAATGATAAGCTCATGGCATAGTGTATGAACACCATAGAGGCACAAATGAAGGAGATGGTGTGAGAACAACATAAACAATGACGTGACACAAAGAAGATTTTAAAGTACTTCGTTACTCAAGGTGTTCAGATTCCTTCACCCACACCATCACTACCTCAATCTCCAAAAGCACGTCTTGCTCTAAGCCTTTTGTTATTATTTTTTATATTTTTTGTTTGATTTCTCACATTGAGGTCGATGTGTTGTCTAAATGTAGGGAGATTTATGCATTGGCATATCATATGTGTATGACCTTTCCATATCATATTGTGTTAGTGTTTGGATTAGATTGACATTGTGTGAACATTTTATTGTATGATGTGTTCATTATGTGAATGTGTCAATGGTAAGAATTTTATGGAATTAGTTTTGCTTTGAACATGGTCATTTAATTTGTAAAGGCATACTGACTAATTAATTTTATGTTTTAAGTATCTTTGGATGAATATGCATGTTAATTAGGGTATGAAACCTATTCTTCACCTTAGGAAATTTGTTGTATATGTTGGGTTTGTCATGGTTGCATGCATCACATGCATGTAGATGCAACGGAAGTGTCAGAATCAAGATTCCGACATTATGACAACCCAGAAACCACAAGATCTAACATGCATGCAAAGATATGTATAAAAGAATATGAAATGTAAACTTTTTATCTTTTGTATCTCCTCCTTTCTTGTTTCTTCTCCTTATTTGAGTTGTTTCAAACACCAAACCCTTCCTTGATCTCCAAGAACACACAAAGATGGAAGAAGAAACAATGTATAAGGGTTATTTGAGC
>JAOTAY010034591.1:0-23907 GCA_025629805.1 Erythroxylum baracoense
AATAATACATAAATGCAATATGAATCTTATAATTATAATCTCATTATAATTTCATTTGCAATGTACAATTATTCCATAGACTTTATCATATACATCTAAACATGTACAAGATAAATAATGCCTTTAGATAATTTGTCACTAAACTACAACCAAAGCGATACTGTAGGGCATAAACCAACACATAGTTGATTTTTACTAAGGTGAGCATTCTCTGCCACTTCAGATCATTATGCATGCGCTTGATCTCTTATAGTAAGGAATCAAGGTTTTGATTTCAAAACAAACCCTCTTTATCTTTAAAATGCTCTTTAGGAAACTTATAAAACATTTTTATATGAAGTTTTAGTTAAAACAATATGGTTTAATCTTTAAAGGAGCTTAAAAAGTTTTTGAAATTATGTTTTCAAAAACACTGATCAACCAGTGTATAGGTTTGGTCTACTAATGTGTTGTTTTTTAAGGCATTGGTGGACTGATGTCTAAGTGTGGTTGATCTATATGTTATTTTTAAACATGTTGGTCGGCTAGTATTTAGGTATGGTCGATCAATAAGTTAGGAACTTTAAAAAATTATGTACAATGAGTTTATGTATGATATTGGTCGATACATTAGTCAATCAATATGACATATTCGTCGACCAATGGACCAAATTAGTTGACCGTTGTCACTATTATTAGTCATTACAATGACTAATTTTTGTGTCTAGCAATATTTTGGAGCTAGTATGGGCATAAATACCTTGGATTTAAGTTTTTAGACTTCTTTATGATTTGGTGGTTACAATAACACATTAATAAGAGTTTTTAAATATTTGCAATGGTTGTAAAGTGATTGACAGCCTTTGAGTATTAAAGTAAGCAGGCAAGGTTTACTTGAGTTGTAAACATCAATTGAAGTTGGCTTTCTTATATTTGGCTCTTTCAAGAAGCATTGAGGTTCCTCTTCATCCTTTAAGAAAGGTACAAAGATTCCTCTTTGCTGATTAAAATTTGTTGTAAGAAGCTTCCTCTTCACTTAGTTGAAAGAAGATATTAATGGAATCATACAAGAGACTTGAGAAGTGGAGGTAAGCAAGGTTTATCAAATCATATAAATCGTTTTCCAATATCTCTTCTCTATACTTTTTATTTTTCACTTGATTGAACTTATTCAAATTGACATTGCATAGTACCAGTATCAAATTTGGTTCTGGTATGATACGATATTGGAATCGATCAATATCATGTACTGTTTTGAGTAATTTTTTAAAATAACAAAATAGTCCTTAAATTTTTAAAATTGAAAAATAGTCCCTCTATATATTATGTTATATAATTTTAATTATACATCAACTACATTTCTAAAAAATCATAATAATATGTTTGAAATAACAACTATCTCTTTATTTTTATTAATATCACTTTTCACATATTTCACGTATAAATAATAACCATAATCAATATAAGAAAATCATTCAATTATTTTACAGATATAAAATTAAGAATAATCCAAAGTATTTAAAATAATATAATTTATGTCATGTGATAAAGAATAATTATATCAAAACATCGTATAGTAAGAACAATATAGGTCCATAACTCCATAAGAATTACAATAAGAGTTTATGCTAAGGAATATATTTAAGTAAAAGCAAAACTTGAAATAAAAATACTTACAATAAAAGTTTAGTATTTATATTGCATATATAAAATTTAACGTATGCATTAAATACATGTGAAACTAAAAGAAATGAGAAGAAATGAAAAATCTAGAACTTTATTCACTCGAATATCCACTAAATTCACATTGACCTAATTTTTATTTGGTACAAAATCTTTATCATAGAGAAGAATCTCATCATCATCATTATCATTTAAATTCATTGCACCAAATGACATGTCACTACTTTTCTATTCAAGATTATCTCCTAAGTCACTTTCTTCAATCAAACTTGGTTGCCTAGAAATTTAATTTGCTAAAAGATCAATATGGTTAAGGAAAATTGGATCTACAAACCTACTTGTTTTGTTAAGAGTCTTAGTAAATAAATAAAATTAAATTATTAAAAATTATAATAAATTTCATTTGACTTAATAATGACAATATCATACCTTTCTTGAAACATTAAGCTGTATCGAACAAAGACCAAATCGTTTAATCTTTTGTGTTCCAATTTATTCCTTTTATTATAATAGATGAATTAAAATATGATCTAATTCCTTTCACACTATATTGTACTCACACGTTGACTAATAATTTGAATTGGTAATCTTTTAAACTATAGAACACCACTTGCAAATTGATCCCACCAAGCAATTATAAGACAATAAAAGTAACCTAAATAAAATGAAGTGATGATTATTTTTTAATAAGTAATAAAAGTGAAGAAATATATGATTAAATTAAGTTTGTCTCTTTGATGAATTGGAATGGGCATCCCAAAATCACCAAAGCATCCTTGTAAGCCTCCATTTGTGAGCTTAATATATCTTGCATCATTTAATTCAATTATTATGATATTTAATAATATTCCCTATTAACTTTAGCTTTTTTTATACAATTTTGTTTAAAATAGACATTAGTATTAAAAAATATCTGACCTGCAAATAAGAAGAGTAAATTTCATTTCCAACCTTTCATTGATAATTACAAGATAAGATGTATATAAAGAAGGCCTAATTCATATTGGTCTTGATTGCTTCGTTATCCTCTCTATGACTTTATAAAAGTAACTTACTGTTTCCTTCTCATCACCATCAACTAGAAGAAGTACTTTCATCAAAGACTCATAAACTCGAATAACAAATTGACATTAGGACCAAAATTTATGAGCTTTAAGTAAAATTTTAGAAACCTTGATTCCAACATTAGACCTGACATACTGAGATATAACCTAGTTATCACTTGTAAACATTTATCGCAGTTCCTTCTTCATTAAAACAATCATTGAAGTGATAGAAAATTAGTTGCAAATCTTATAATAGCAAGATGACACAAATTCCTATCATTGGTGAAATCCTTTCTTATTAAATTCAGGACACATACACGATTATAGAAGAACTTGTTCACTTTTTTTACTTCCTGCATAGTCTCATCAATGATAGGAAAGTATCTATCATCTTTTATATTTTTCAACTTCAGGTTAATACAATGTGCATCATAAAGTGTCCAATAAAAAGAATTATACCTACTTTGCGACTTTTTTCCAATTTCTTTATAAGCAGAATCATTATTTGTGATGAGCTGTATAACGTTTTTAAGCCCAACTTCATCAAATATCTTAAATAGAGTACCAGCATAACAAGGAAAGATACATCAATGGACTTCAAAAACATAATCCCTTATCAGAATAAACCAAAAAATTGATAATAGGTTTATATCATCTATTTGTCCATATGTTATACTTGATTAAACACTCATAAGTTACCTAAGTTATTCTTCTTTCATTCAGATAACTTTTTATTTCAGGAGCATAGCTGCTCCAAAGATTATCTTTATTATCATCAATTGAGCTGGTAATAATAACACTGAGTTGTATTAAATGATATATTTGCATCATAACATCATCTAGCCATTTTTATGTCCACATTGTCAGCTATTTTTTTACAATATAAGCCATTATAAATTAAAGGTTAAGTTTTAGGAGTTGCTCGTATCGAAAAATTTTAGAAACAAACCTTCTTGTCTTCCTCTTATTAGGGGTAACAATTCCTTCTTCTTGGATAGGAATACCACCCTCACCATCCTTAGTATCATCTGGACTGTCACAAAAAGAACTTCCACTACTAATTTTATAGTTCCATCTTTACCTTCTTTCTTTCTTATGCTAATACTCTTTAGGCAAAGTTTTCATTTGTTATTTCATATCATATCTAACTTTCTTACAAAGCTCCACATCAGCTTTGACTCCATCTAAATGCTTCTTTAATCTGGTGATTCTCCCACCTTTCAAATGTTTGTTGCAATACAAACAAATAGTATGATTATTTATACCAAAAACCAATCTAGCATAAGTACAAGCTAGATTGTTAAATCTTCCTAAATCTAAAGAAGCTGAATTATCAAGAGTACTTGAACTTTTTTCCATTTATCTGTAAAAATAAATAAAGATATATGTTAATATTCTTTACTAATATAGAGGGAACAATTTGAATATGGAATGGACATGTTAAAAAGTCAAATGAATCATTCTACAACAACAATCTTGTAAAGCAAAGCAACTAAATTTCATGTAGATATATATACACGAAGAATTTAATATCATATTTTTAAATTAAAATATAATTTATTCTACATGTAAATTACTATTGGCATAATAAAAGATTACCAAAGGTTAATATTTTTGTAACTTGTGATAAAACCTAGCTATAAATTAATAGAGAGAATTTCAACACAAAAATAGTTTAAGTCTTCAACTACAAATATAACCCAAAAACAAAAGAGCAAAGCTTTTAATAAGATTTTAACTGTCTTTAAATAAATAATAAAAAATTTTAGTTTATATTAATCATTTATAGAATAATAACTATTACTCAACAGACTCAATACCAAAATACCATTTATAGAATGAGTTATGTCTAAGAACACAAAATAGATAACCTAATAATAAAATATCTTCAGGCATCACAAAAAGCTACTAAAGTAGATAACCTAATAATGAAAAAATTAAATGAAAATTTTTAAACAATTAAATAGATTAAATGAAATTTGGTTTCAACAATAAAACTCCAACATGAATAAGAAAACTATACATGGAGAAATTGTATCTTTAATCCTTGCAATTTTAACTTAAATTTTCAATATGTATCACAATCAGATCATTTATCTTAAGCTGACATAAGCTATCCTAAAAAAATATGAAAGAGAGGAATTATTTTTCCAAAAGGGATTTATAACGTTAAATAAAACAAAAGTTGTGATTTATGTCTATCTTCTTATTTTCCAATACCTACAAGCAAAGGTTTGAGTTTTGTATTGTACCAACCAAAAGGTACCATACCAGCCAAAAAATGGTACGAAACTTGCTTCAGTGGTAACGGTCGTCAGTACCAATGGTTTTAGGTGGTACAAGTTGGTATTTAAATACCAGTTGAATACCGGCCAGTACTGTAAATTTTAGAAAATTGAAGGACCTTTCCGCAAAAAAAACTTAACAAACTCTCTCTCTTTCTCTCCTCCTAGCCCACCTATATTCATCTCCAGTCTCTCTACTCTCTCTCCTAATCTCCACCCACACCAGTCACAGAAAAGGTTGCCAATATAGTGAAAGCATGTAAGAAAATAGTGAAGCACACAAAACCAATATTTCAAATGACCAAAAAGAAAACATACTGGTACCTTCATGTAGTCAAAGCCTCTTCAAAAGAACGACAGCCAAAGGAAAAAAAGAATAGAGTTTATTTCTAAAACAACAAACAAAACAAACAATTTGTCACACTAAAAAGACAAAACAAAAGTAGAAACCAAGAAAGAAGAAGAAGAATGTGAAAACTGAAATGATGCAGTAGTTTGGTGGAGGTGAGTTTTAGTTTTTTAATGAGAGAAACGGTGACATTTTGAAAAATGAAAACTAAGTAATCACAACATTATAGAGAAATGTTATAATCAAAGGATGCGTAGAAAATGGGTTGGTGCAAGTGACATTGTGGTGAAGTTAGGTGAGATTTTAGGATAAATTTATTTGTATGAGGTCAGGTCCATTTTTTCAAAAAGAAAAAAAGATAAAAGACAGTCAAAATTTTCAAATAAGTAATTGGTTACCTATAAAAAGATGCACTTGTTCTTCTATTTTTCTAATAATTAATTATAATGGGTTACTATAAAGGGTTTGGTAACGCCCTACCTTCAACTCGAGTTTTGGATAGTAAAGTGATTGAGAGTTCGAATCCTAGCATAAACAAACTGGGAATGCTTATGAGTATGGGCTCACTTGCAAGGCGTGGAGGGGTACTATAAAGGGTTTGGTAACGCCCTACCTTCAACTCGAGTTTTGGGTAGCAAAGATAATGTATTATTTTTTATTATGTTAATGGTCTAGATATGTCACTATTATTTGATATATCTATGAGAGAGTTTAGTATTTAATCTTGAATGAATTATTTTAATTTATGAATTAAGATTTATATTTATGAGTTATTTTAAATTAATTATGATATATTATTTTTGCAAATATGATTGATGTAAAATTATAAAGTATAATATATTGAAGGACTATTTTATAATTTAAAAAAATTCAAGGACTATTTTATAATTTTAAAAAATTACTCAAAACGGTGCCCAATATTGAATCAATACTGGTACAGTATCATATCAGAACTAAATTCGGTACATACCAATATTCATAACATTGCCAACAAGACGTGAATATAAGATTTGTTTAAATATTTACAATTTCACATTATGTTAAACCAATGAGTAATGAGTATTATGATAAATCAAGAAAAACATTAGAATCATTTTAATGTAATATTGAAAAAATCAAATTACTTTAGGTTTAATATAATTATAGAAAAATAAATTATCTAATGTTTAATGTAATTATAGAAAAATTAAATTACAATTCAATATTAATTTTTATATAATTAGTAATGAACATGATTAATTATTAATGTATTATTCAAAGAAATAATCAAAATTACTAATAAAATGATCAATTATTAATGTTTCAAAGCAAAGAAAAAAACAGAAAATGAAGAGGTTCCAAGAATTGTAAAAAGTGAGAGATTTCAGCCCTCAATTTAGTTAATTGTTAATTATTCAAGCTTGAAACAGAAAAACACAAAAAGCTTTACCTAAGAAAAACAACACTGCCATTAATTTGTTTTCAATCCACAGTCACAAGGCCACGACACAAATCATGGACTCACCCAACACCCACAGTCACAAATCATAATCGTTTTGTTCTTTACAAAATATGAATCCCAGCTGGGATAAAAGAACACAACAGATCCGCAAATTAAGGACGAGTGAAGATTTAACCCAACCAAGAGCAGACAGCAGATAAACAGAGACCTAAGACGATGAGGCGATCATGGCCTTAATTGTAATCCATTAATTCTTTTTATTAGCAAATCAAAATATAAGACATTAGAAATACACAATCATGTCACAATTATTTAGAAACTTTCATACCCCAAAATATGTCAATTGAGTGTAATTTTTTTCTAAATCAACATTCATGTGTGTATTCCTATATTATGCATGTGAATAAAATCGTAAAAATCATATTCTAAATGCACCAAATGCACTCTAATATAACATAATTCATGTGACTAAGTAATTTAACACTATAATCCTTTAGTAGGTTTGGAAACCGACTATTACAATCATTGCACTCACATTCTCCTTAGGATTCACCACCGTTTAGGAAGGTAATTTCCTTGATGTCTGCTTAGTTTGGGTATTAGTTACAAAGGCTAGAGAAGCCTCATATCCACTTCGAATCAGCCTAAAAGCACTTATTGAGGAAATCAATTTGGCTGGCACTGCTTGACTAACACCTCGAAATATTACTCTCGACTGAATGGGAGATTCAATACTTACCTCCTTATTGTAGCAGTTCATCATAGCCCTATGTGCAGTAAGCCAATCCAAACCTAAAATGTCTATCTCTTTCAACTGCAATACTATCAGATCGGCTTTCAATTCCACCTGATCAACCCAGACCATACACCTTTTAAACACTTCTCCAATCACTACAGTACTACCTATCGATATACTCACTTCTAAGCCACATTTCAATATCTCTCTCTTACAATACAATTTAGATGCTAGATGTGGTGTGATAAATGAATGCGCAGATCCTGGACTTAACAATGCGAATGCCTCAAAATTAAAGACATGTAACACACCTGCAACAACATATGGGGAGTTTTGTGCCTCATATCTGGTGATAGCAAAGATTCGAGCCTAAGACTATGGCTGATTACTCCGCACTATAGTCCTGACACTAGGACCTGTTAAACTTGTTCTACCCCTACCTCTACCTTTCTATCTTGATCCACTAGCTTTGCTCTACTGGGCAATCATTTTAGTCACTGATCCTCCTCTCACTCTAGACTGTGCTCTAAAGGTTATGGGACAGTCTCTAATCTGATGCTCAAAAGAGCCACAATGAAAGTAAGCTCCCGATATCTTCCAAGACTCCCCACTATGTTTCTTTCCATAGTGCTCACAACTAGGCATCTGTTGTGTTTATCCTCTTGATACTTGACTTCTACCAATACCAGCATGAACAAAACAACCTTTCGATCTAAACCCCAACTACCTCGATCTAGTCTGTGATCGAAACAATCTATTATGGCATTTACTGAATCTCCTGCCAGAGTTAACTTGAGACTCACCATGTCTCTGAACTCTGAACTCCTGCTTATACTTTCCTTGTTCATCTTTTAATAACTGTTCAATTCAAATCGAAGTAGCTCTCAACTCAGTAAACTACTCAGATTAGTAATAGCCAACTTCGTTTTGATCTCCATATTCAGTCCATCCTCAAACTGCCTACATCTATCTTCCTCTATCAGAATCAAAGCAATAGCATATCCTATTAATTCATTAAACCGCACCTCATACTCAGCTACAGTAAAATTGCCCTATTTCAGATCTAGGAATTCCTTCATCTTCCTATCCAAATAGATCTTTGGCATATAGTTCTCCTTAAAAACCTTCAGAAAATCTTCCTGTGACAATCTACAAGGTCAAACAAAATTGCCAAGAACAGTCTTCCACCACTAATAAGCCAGACCTTGTAGTAACGAGATTGCTTAGTCAAACCTCTCGTCAGACTCGCAGTCCATCTAATCAAATACCCTTTCTATTCTCTCTATCCAACCTTTCACCTCAGCAGGGTCTGTACTTCCATAAAATTCTACAACCCCTAAGTTTATCATGCCTCCTCTCTTTCCTCTCAGGACCCCTTTGAGGCATTTGTTCAGAATGGGATACTGGGGACTCTCTATTAGCTCTTATGGACTCAAGGTCAGCTGATTCTACAAATTGATCTCCTACAGTAGATGACCTATAATAAACAATAATTATGATCACTATATGAGTCTCTCATACATCATGTCTAAATGATCTTATATGTCCTTATAGATGCCAAACTAGGCTCTGATGCCAAATATTTATAGCACACCATCACCACAGAGCATATGCCCAAACATCCAGAGGACATTCAAGAACATACCCTATGAAAATGGCATGTTAAAGTAATCACATCAACTTATTAAGGCATCATAAAGATCATAAACATTTAAAAGATCAACTTTTCCCATTTCCTTCATAAGCATAACTTACACTGTAGCGTTACACTTCATAATGAATATATTTATATTACCAAAATATCTAATTGTTTCCTGCTCTTTTACAAAATGTTCTACATGAAATGAGAAAATAAACACAAGTATTCTATCTAACTTCTCAGTATCAGCTGACCAGACCTTTGATCCATTCTAGTTTTCAAAAACACAAGTACTATACTTCTACTCTATCACCTTAGATGCTATACTTCTACTCTATCACCTTAAAAGCTAGGTCTCCTTTATACCTGAAAATTTATGTTGTAATTTTGATGAGTTTACGAACTCAGTGAGTGAACCATCATCGATGTGCTCATTTGTATCAAAACATAAAGACAATTCATAATTCAATTCACATGTAAATCATATAATCCAATATTGAATATTTTCAACAAGTATAACTTGTATACAATATTTCACATCACTATTTCAGAATAACCCAATAATTCAATTCAATCATCCAATAATACATATCAAGTTGTATATGTAAATGCACATGTGACTCCACTCATTTTTACTTTGTTGTGACCGAGTGCTTATTTACTGTCCCTTATCGATTGTGGATACCAGGCTCATTTTATTTACTATCCTATACCCATTATAGACACCGGGCTCATTAATAACTAAACCTGTGGCTTTTTATGCACATTTCTGAGCTTTAACCTCTTTCTTATACTGGTCACTCTGGTCACAACTCCTTTATCTAATCATGCATTACAATGTGATGGAATACATCAATTCACAAAATATTCTATCAATAACTTTCATTTAATGTCCACAGTCCTTTTCCACATTCATCGGATCTGTGTCTGGCATTCAACATTCAGTTGAGTACATATATTTTTTTCCATATTCACATACAATTAGGAAACACTCCTATTATAATCCCAAATATCAAACTCCTCAAACCGTTAACGTCTAAAAGTATCACAATCATATTAATAACAATTCAATAACTGAAGTTTAAATAGAAACAAATCAATCATGGTGAGAAAACATCTAGGTTAACTCACAGTACACTCCAGATAAGCTATAGCCTTGACGAACCGGCAATGTCTGGATGCTGACGTTCGATTTGTGCTTCTTTAGTCATGCAATACACACATATTTTACACATTACTAAGTTAACCAATCATATGATTATTCACTCATACACATGTATATGTGTCATGTTCAATGCATGCTCAATTGACTTTCCCGTGTATGTATCCTTAATTACAAGTCTTGATCATTAACACATTATAGCTTATACAAATCTAGTCCGTAATTTATGTTTATACCTCAAGGAAACTTGATTATTCAAACTTCATCAATCATACATTCACAAATCCTTTTCTAGCATTAACTAATGACAGAATATCCCAATTCTCATTCATTCATACCTAATACATCTAACTCATATTCTTTGGATCACATTTGCACTCCTATGATTACTTTCATTCCTATAACACTCATAAATTCTAGATTTTATATACATTGATGCAAAACACTCCTTTCTTAAGTTATAACATCAATTAACAACCTAAACTTATCAAACACTTAACCAACTAATCCAACATCAAACTAGGTTCATTTCAAGCCTTAATCAAGTCTAAATGTACCAAAGTAAAGTAACTTATCCTTAGTTCAAAACATAAATTTTATTTCCAAAGCATTTCCCACGATCATGGAGGACCTTCCCACGATCATGGGATGAGTGAACTAACTATTCACTCTCCATTCTCCTTCAATTTCTCCTGATTTTAACATCTTCATATAAAATTCAAAACATCCTCTTAATAGTTCATCAATTACATTTCAATTTCTCATCAAATTCACCTCAATCCCAACTCAAAATCATCCATACAATAACTCATAAACTATTGTTTATCATGTACACAAAAATAGAACACAAGTGTATCCATTTATTCATCAAATTCCAGCACACTTCATTAACCACCATTATCACTATCCATCATCATCATCATCTTTCTATTAAAGCATGCCATAAAGAACAACACTTTACTTACTCCTTTTGCTCAAAAGCTTCCTCTATTCATCAAGTTGACCTAGCCCTCCAAGCTTGCAAGATCATCATAAATTCAAGGTGAAATAGGTTGGGTTTTTAGTAACAAGATGAAGTTAACAAAATATTAAACTGGAAAAGTGAAGGATTTTAGAAAAAACTCAAACGTTATGAGGGTTGGGTGAGAGTGTCGAAAATGGAAGAAGAAGAAGAAGATAGAATGGAACAAAAAATGAAAGAGAAAATGGTCTTCCATATATGAGTGTCGTGGGATATGTGTGTGGTAAGTGTTATCATACTTGTCATGTAAAGAGCCACGCTACATGTCTTCTACTTAAGCTACCAATTGTCACTTAATAATTAGTCCATTTGTCTCTAAATCTCTAATCCATTTGTCATTCAATCTTCAAACTATTTGTCACCCAATTATCTAAGTCATTTGTCACTCAATCCTACTGCCACGTGTCACTTATTTCTACTGCCCTGGGTCAACTTATCTCACCACTTGACATTTTTCCTTGTCCAAATGTATATATTAATTCATAAATAATTCCAAAATAATAAATGTAATATATCAAACCAAAATTCAAGACATAAACAATATACAATAATCATTTTAAATCTTTCATACCCCAAAATATGTCAATTGGGTGCATGTACTATCTTTGCAATATGTACAAAATCATAATTCATATGTGTATGCTAATGATATGCATATGAATGAAGTGCATTTCATAAATTCTTAATGAAACAAAATTTCATGTGACTCAATAGCCTAAGGCTTTAACCCTTAGTAATGTTTTAGAAACCGAATATTACACGTAATTTTTGCATTAAATTTTATGCACGGTCATGACTTGGTAAGTCACCACCATGCAAGGTCGTGATTTTATGTCACCACTGTGCATGGTTAATGCATGGGGGTGACAAAGGAGTCACACCCATGACTCCCCATGCACAGGTGTGCATAGGGATGTCACACCTGTGACTCTCCATACATGGGTGTGACAAAGGGAGTCACACTCGTGGCTCCCCATGCATGCCCGTGAGAAGTTTTAACATTAATTTTGGCTTTAATACTTGGTAGCTCACGACGTTAAGGCACGCAACCCTAAACTTAAAGAAAGTCTAATAAAAAGGAAGCGAGGGTGGTGACTGAGGAGAATCATCTCTCATTCACTGTTTCATTGGTTCATTCACACAGAGACGCAGACATGGGAGGCACAAGGAGATAGAGAAGAAGAAGATAAACAAAAGAGAGAAATGGAGAAAGAAAACAGAGTGAGTTGGGACAAAGAGCAAAACAGCAGGGAGGTGGATGCTTAGGAGAGATCAAAAGCGAGAGTTAGAGTTAAATCCTATTTAACTTGAGTAAACATTCGTCTGAGGAAGAAGTTGAAGCTAAAGGTGAGAGCTAAACCTGGAAGCTTAAGAGGGACTGGAGATCTCCACAACTCTTCATCTGATGATTTGTTTGCCTATTATATTTCTCATTTGTTGCTTTGTTTCTTTCATTTTACTATCTGTTATTAACTGACTTATATTTTTATTAGTTTAGCTGGCTGTAATTTATTTCTTTTGATAATCCATTCGGTATTCACTGTTTTATTATTGTTTTAATACTTTTGTTGACAGTAATATACGATTAAAGTGTTTAATGATGATGAATGTAGTGATATCCGTGATGGGTTGATCTCTTTTCTTGAGAATTAATGTAGTTATTTATTTGAATATGCATGATTGGGTTACAGATATGATGTCTTATTTATTGTTGTGATTTCTGAACTTAATGGATGTAATAGAATGGCCAAACTTTGCATCATTTTAGTGTTAAATGAAGATTCGAGAGATGAAGTTTAATACAGATCAAGAAACCATGGAAACTTAGGTTAAGAACTAGAATTATATTAACTTAAGTAGTAATTGGTAGTCAGTTTTCATTATTAATTTAGATAGTAACTTGTTGAATATGAAAGTTAGGCTAGTTCTTTATTTGAATTGATTTAGAACCTAACTATTAATTTTAGTAAGAAAACAATCCAATCATTTTTCCTTAATCATATATAGGAGATTAAATAAGTGAAATTAATTCTCAAAAGTTTTTCCACTTCGATTAATCTATTTGTCTTTGCTCCTAATTGATTCCATATACTTTTCAATTTAATTTCGTAATTTTCCTTAAAAGCTTTCACTCAACAATCGGGATAGAATGTTTAGGAATGCATTGTTTTTATTTTTATTTTTAATTCAAACTTAATTTATGCTTACCAATTCACCTCAGTGGGAAACGACCCTGGGTTATCAACTACAACTATCTCATATACTTGTGAGTAGGATAGCCAAAGTCCTTTTAGAACTTTTTGCGCAAAACAGTTATTTACCTCATTCACACACTTAATAGCTCCATCCATCCTTGTCCCTAACTGTTGAAAATTTTAGGACCATAATTGATATCAATTGTGTAGCTGCCTCAGGTGTTTTGTTTACCAGAGCTCCTTCATTAGCTGCATCAACCATACTTCAATCCATTGGCAACAGTCCTTCATAAAAGTATTGCATCAGAAGTTGATTGGGAATTTGATGAGTGCACTGCTAGTATATAACTCCTTAAACCTTTCCCAATATCATATAATGTTTCTCTTGTAATTTGTCTTATCCCACATATCTCCTTTCTGATAGTCGCTACTTTTGATGCAGGAAAGGACTTCTCCAGAAACATTCTTTTCATCTCATTCCACGTTATCACTGAGCCAAGGGGAGATAATATAGCCAATCCTTTGCCTTATATTTTAACGAGAGCGAAAAGGCCCTGAGATTAATTTGTTCTTCTATCACCCCTTGTGGCTTCATTCCAGAGCAAACAACATAAAATTCCTTCAAGTGTTTATGTGGATCTTCACCTACAAGACCTCAAAAAATAGGCAATAAGTGAATTAAACTATATTTCAACTTGAAATTTACCTCAACATCTAGAAATTGAATGCATAAAGGTTGTTGATTCAAATTCGGTGTCGCTAACTCCCTCAATGTTCTAGGGTTGAGATTTGCCTTTTCATCCTCTTCTTCAAAATTAAAGTCTTCACCAATTGTTAGATCTACTTCAACTTTCACACCTGAGGATGAATGTCCACATCCTTGCTTAGTCTCTTTTCTCAAGCGATGCACTATCTTCTTAATGTCTTGATTATATTGTAATTTATCTGTCTAAGAAGCACGAGTCATACAAGATAAGAGGTCAGCAATAATTGTAAAATTAAAAACGCAAAGAACCTAAGAAACTTGAAATAATTCCCCGACAACGGTGCCAAATTTTGGTCGAGTTGTCCAAACCCCCTATCTCTAGCAAGTTTCCTCCTTCTTTAGTGAATCTAAATCAACACAATCACCTAAAATGAAGCAATCTACACCTATAAGACATGATTTCATCAAACATAATCATCAATACACCTATTTCAATTTGGAGTAAACCGTAACCTCCTCTGATTTAGAGAAAATTCAAGATTTTTCCTTTAATTATCAACTGATTTTCTTATTTTCATGATTTTAAATGTATTTATTCATTCAATTTGATAAGAATGTATTCAAATTGAATCAAATTATAAATTAGGTACAGTTAGGGATTCAAAATTAGGAATTTTTAATGCCTTTCAATTTTTTTCCAAATTTATGTTTTGTTTGCAAAATTGAAGGTTGAATTGAAGTTTTTCAACTACTGATTGCATTTATTATCTCTAATTTAATTTAATGTACTTTTTAGGAATTTTTATCATTATAATTTGGGGATTTTTAAAATTGCTCAAAATTGAGTAATTTTTTTTGAATTAAAAATTAATTATTGCAATCAGGAATATATTTGAGCTATTCCTGCGTTCAATTTCACTAAAGTTTATCAATTTATGCTACAATTAAAATTTTCATGTTAGGAACAATAAAAAATTTGACGAAATTTCAAATTAGGCACAAATTGGACAAATTTCCATAAAATTGAAACTATTTACCAATTGTCTCGAATTATTCAGGGTTTAATTAAATTTTTGCTTAGCTAAGTTTATTGATTTTGATCGATCTTAAATTTTCATATATACAATGAATTTTGGTCATGAAATTATTTATAGAATGAAATTTATGGAGTTAAGATTAGTTACAATTAATAAAGTTGTGATTGGTTAAGGACTTATTGAAGTGTTTCTTTTTCTACATGTTATCTTTTGACAATTCTTAAAATTAGTAAGTTTTCCACTTATGCATCTTATAGCCTTCTTAGGTTTCTTCTAAAATACTTTAGTATATATTTCCTCTGATTACCATAGTTAAGAGCTGAGGAAACCCCTCTTCTATGTCTAGAGAGCCTATTGATCCTTTACATCGTCATGCCTATAGTTTTAAGACCGTTACTAGAGGCTACAATCCTTATAATTGAGATTTTGTAAGCAATCTCTCACCCCAGCTCCTCCTGCTTGTCCACCGATTTTTAAGGATGAGTATTTTGAAATTCACTTACCTTAATTTACTGATTATGGTTATTATGCCTTGCTAAAAAAATGTATTTTCCCTTATCTGTTTAGACCAATTTAAGGAATCTTATTCAACTTTCATTGCTCAAGGATAGGACTCCTTGCTTATAAAAACATGTTAAGTGAGTCCCATGAATTTATGACTCTTTTATTACAATATTTGAGATTATATTATTCATGATGTCCCTCATCTCTTTTCAAAGGTTCATGATATGATAATCTATATAAGAAGTGACCTTATTAAGGCTAAAAGCTCAAACTGGGGCTTAAATTTTTGGAGTTTGATCAGTTTGAGACTTAAACTTGTAACTTGCTCATAGAAGGTCTAAAATTTCACGAATCTGCTCAATTTTAGACTTTATAGATGAAAATTAGGACGTGTTTTACACGCGTCGTTACATGCAGGTCAGGTTTTGCTGTTAAATATAGGCTTAAAAGACTGTCACTCAGCTTTTGTCTTCTATTCCTCTCTGCAACCTAGTTCTTTGATGGGAACAATAAAAGAAATCATGCATTGCCATTTTTAATACCTGCTACTACTTGTAAATAGCTACTTAATTAGAAAACACTTCCCCAAATCACACCTAACATCATTCTTGTTTAAGCATTCAATGGCTTCTTTTTGTAACTATTCCATTATTAGATTTTTTTACCTTTTTTATTCTATGTACTAAGAACTTGTTCGCCTTCAACTCTTCTCTACACTATAATAAATATTCATATTTCTAAAGGCAAGCAAGAGATCAGACTTGTACTTATTGCTATGGTTGGTTTCATACAATACCATTCCACATCCAAGCCCCAAAAGCCTCAGACAACCTCACCCTAATTCTTCAAAACCACCAACCTATGTTCCTTAGCTTTGAATCTCTTTCTCTGAACCTTCTCTTCCTTGTTCAGAGCTTGGCAACATAGCGGTGTCACCCTTCGGACAAGCACCAAAATCGCTATAGACACCTTCTTAATCCCATATAATCCCACCAAAGACACATCCAGATTCATTGGCTAGTATCTCCTATGATTATCCTTTATGATGTTGTTATATTCATAAATCATAACCCTTTTATATTTAGAATGACGAGAGATGATAAATTTGTAAAGGAATAAATAAAATATAAAATTTACTTGGTAGGAACGATAAGAGAGATTTTAAATATGTATAGCATTGAAAAAATAGAAAATGATAACTGAGCTTCAGCGTGAAAATGAAAACTGTGCGTCCAAAGGAATTGTACGAACCATGAAAATCACAAAGATTTTTTCTGTTGTGTGACGAAAGATTTTATAACCCACAAAATCACAAAGAGTATAAGGAAACAATATATGTAGCACTCCAATCATTTTAATTAGGTTCAACAAGTGCAATCTTACCATGGAATTTTTGGGTTGTGGCAGGGATGAATTATACACGAAAGAAGAAAGTAGTAGAAGGGTGAAAATAGGGCATAGAAGGGTAGAAAATGAGAATAAGGAATATAAATCAAAGAACTTGGTTGCATAAAGGAACATAAGACAAAAGCTCAGTGACAGTCTTTTAAGCCTACATTCAATAGTAAAACCTGACCTGCATGTAACAGCGCGTGTAAAACATGCGCTAATTTCCATCTAAAAAAGTCTTCAATTTACCAGATTCGTGAAATTTTAAACCTTCTATGAGCAAGTTACAAGTTTAAGTCCCAAACTGATCAAACTCAAAAAGTTTAAGCCCCACTTTGAGCTTTTAGCCCCTTATTAATAAGATTTTAGGGACTTCCACACCCAAAAATCTTTCTTATTATAGTTGTTGTACCAAATATTGACTTCCTCCTTACTTTATATCTTATTGTTAAAACTATCTTTAAGTTAGGTATTAATGCAAAAGCCTAGACTTATACCTCAATTTTTATCTAATATATTTAAAACCATCTTTTAGTTATGTATTATTGTAAAAGCTATTAGAAAACTCAAAGATGTTTGTGGCTTTAAAGCCATTCCTTAGTTCCACCATCTCTTTGTTTGATATAACTTTTTCTCTTTTGGTGATCACTTTACCTTTCTAGATTATAATGATCTTTGGTATCTTTCTAACTCTTGATTCACGAGTATGTTCATCTTAGTTACTTTAAATAATATGTTCAACTTCAATAGTATCAAATAGTATTAAAAAAAAAGAATCAACGTACCCCTTATACCCTCATACTTAACCTTTTACTTCAGCACTTCAATATTCCACCCATAAAGTTAATATCGACTTTTTGTTTAATTATGATACTCTTCATCACATGGGATACTAATTGAATGTTTTAATAATATATAGGTATTATTATATGGTATAGCTATAATTAGTACTGAATAGTATAATTCAATCCCCCAAGGACTAGGATTACTAGTATTAACTATCTTTTTATTTATGGTGATGAAGATTGATCAAATTCAAAAATAGAACAACGAAATAAAAAAAATAAAAAAAATGATTAATTAGAATGAAGATTAAACTTAGAAATAATCAATGACGAGAGTGATACCCATAATTTGAATATTCCTAGGACTTCTCATATAATTAAGACTTCATACGTTAATTTATTCTAAGGTTCATTAGACTGTGAAAATTTCTTAATTATACTAATATCTTTCTCAAGATTATCATTAAATAATACTAGGTTAATTAATTGAAATCTCTTTCTAATTAAAACTAATAGAATTGCAGTAGTTGATTTATGAATTTCTCTATTAAGTTTAACCAAAAACTAGTACATTTATGTCAGCCTATCTTTAGGTTTGCATACTTCTTTGAATTTTGTTAGATAAATTCATACAGGGGATTTCTCAATCAATTTGTACAGAGGATTTCTCAATCTCAATTATATGAGATCAAATATGAATTGACATAATGAAAATATTAAATTATGAACAATAAAGAACACATAATTAGATTTTCAATAAAAAGGAAGAATAAATAAAATAAAATAAAAATCATACAAAGTCTATTATAAGGTTCATCTTGTGACACCCTACTACCATAATTACATACCAGGATATCCTGAGGACATTCCAGTATATAATTTATAATAATGGCGTATTAACTATCTCACCTTCACTTTGTAACATGGCAACATATCCAACTTAATTATGGCATCAACTATGTGTGTAAAAGTCACAAAACACAATATTTAAAAACCTCAGCTTCGCATTTCATTCATTCATAAAGTTTACACTAAGTCATCAAAAACCAATAGTTACAACCGATATACACAAGTTCTACATGGCATATATTAACTACTTAAAAATAACTATAACTCCTCGATTACGAGCTGACAGACCTTTGATTCATGTCTAATCAAAAAGTTCTTCTAGAAGATCTTAGAAATCTAGGTCTCCTGTCTCGTACCTGAAAAGCCACGTTGTAATTTTGATTGAGTTTTACAAACTCAATGAGCGAACCATCATTAATGATCTCGCTCCATGCATAAAATACAAATATCATATAACCAACAATCTATAGAACCATAACGGAAACGAGCTCCCGATAACTTCCAACACTAACCACCATGCTTCTTATCATAATGTTCACAATATGGTATCTATTGTGACTGCCCTCTTAACACTGATCCTCTACCTATACCAGTCTGAACAAATCCACCTCTTGATCTAAACCCTGATTGTCCCGATCTAGTATGGAATCGAGACGATCTGCTCTGGCATTTACTGAAGCTTCTGCCAGAATCAGCCTGAGATTTAACGTGCCTCTTCCTTTTAAACTCTTGTCTGTACTCTCCTTAACATCTTTTAATAACTGCTTAATTCTGAGTGAGGCTGTTCGTAGTTCTGTGAAACTACCCAAGTTAGAAAGAGCTAGCCTTATTCTGATCTCCATGTTCAACCCATCCTCAAACCGTCTACATTTGTCTTCCTCAGTTGGGGTCATTGCAGTTGCATACCTCATTAACTCATTGAATCTTATCTCATATTCTGTCACTGTGAGTCTGCCTTGCTTTAGATCCATAAATTCTTTCATCTTTCTATCCAGATAAATCTTAGGCATATAATTCTCTCGAAACACCCTCAGAAAATCTTCCCAAGTCAAACCACAAGGTTTGGTGGTACTGCCTTGAGCAGTCTTCTACCACTGATATGCTGGACCTTGTAGTAGTAAGACTGCATAATCAAATCTTTCATCAACTTCACAGTCCATTTGATCAAACACTCTTTTAGTTCTCTCTAACCACCCTTCTATCTTAGCAGGGTATGTACTTCTGTAGAAGTCCACAGCCCCCTGCTTTCTCAGCTTATCGTATCTTCTTTCTCGCCTTACTGGAATTCTCGTAGGCATTTGGGCAAACTCAAATACAGGAGACTCCCTATTGGCTCCTAGGGACTCTATGTCAGCTGACTCTCCAATTTGATCTCCTATAACAAATGACCTATAACAAAAAATATTAGTGATTACGATCCAAATCTCTTACTCAATATCATGTATAAATGCCTTTATATGTCCCTATGGATGCCAAACCAAACTCTAATACTAAAATCTTGTGACACCTCACTACCATAAATTACATACCGGGATATCCTGAGGACATTCCAGTTTATAATCTATAATAATGGCGTATTAACAATTTCACCTTCACTTTATAACATGGCAACGTATCCAACTTAATCATGGCGTCAACTATGTATGTAAAAGTCACAAAACACAATATTTAAAAACCTTAACTTCGTATTTCATTCATTCATAAAAGTTTACACTGAGTCATCAAAAACCATTATTTACAACTGATATACACAAGTTCTATATGTCATATATTAACTACTTAAAAACAACTATAACTCCTTGATTGTCAGCTGACAGACCTTTGAGCCATGTCTAGTTTAAAAAGTTCTTCTAGAAGATCTTAAAAATTTAGGTCTCCTGTCTCGTACCTAAAAAGCTACGTTGCAATTTTAGATGGGTTTTGCAAATTCAATAAGCAAACCATCATTAATAATCTAGCTCCAGGCACAAAACACAAATATCATATAACCAACAATCATAATAAGACGTAAAGAATGTCATACACATCACATACATTCTTTTAAAACTTGTACATTCCAACCAGACAGATTATCACGACATATCACTTTCACATCACAACTTCAGAAAAGATTTCGCAAGCATATATTTCATAATCACAAATGTTCAAATGCAGATGTATATGCATATGAGACTCCATATTTGTTATTATTTGTTGTAACTAAGTGCCTTTCAAATACAGAAACAGATACTGGACCATTGGGCTCAGTTAGAACAGAAATCATGGAGCAGAGATTTACGTGCAGAATACTGAGCTTATAGCTCTTTCAAACTAGCTACTCTAATCACAACGCCTTTGTCTGAGCGTGCATTTTATGAAATGCATCAAATAACAGAATATGCCATGAATAGCATTCACTTATGATGCATAGACAGATTCTCATATTCATCGAATCTTATTCCAGGATTCAACTTTCGTTAAGCATTCAGAATTTAGTGGCAAGAATATATCATTCAAATGTCAGATGCAAATATAACACTTTCAATACATTCCTGAATATTAAACTCCTCGGACTATTAAAGTCTGGAAAACATATTCAGATCACAACAGTTCAATAATTAAAAGTTAAATAGAATAAATCAAACTATCCTAGGAAGATCATCTAGGTTAACTCACAAATGCTCCCTTTAGCTTATTGCCTTAAAGTCCTGAAAATATCTGGAATCGGTCGCTCGACTTGCTCCTCTATATGCAATTCATATACAATTATATGTCACTCATATGCATTTTCATAAAAATAATCAATCATAAATACATTTATGAATGTATCATGTATCATGCATGTTCAATGACAATTTCTCGGGTATGTTTCTTTAATACTCTTCATAAACAATTTACAACTCCTTCAAATCATTCTTTTAATCCTTAATACCATTTTATTCACTTTAATCCCTTCATTCAACATCAATTAAATTCATTTAAGAGCTCATTTAAAGCTACATGCCTCGTATGGTAACATTCTTACTTGAATTAGGTTGAAAAACATCACAAAAAATCACCCTTTGATAAAGTCTCTCGGTTCGCGATCGTGCACACTTCTCTACAGAGTCGCGATCATGTAGAAGAGCACGATCGCGACTTCCATCATTCTTTAGCAAAATCACGATCGTGCTGTATTTTTCTTCTTTATTTTTTGCCATTTTTGACCTAGAAATAGAAATTTTTTTGGCAAAACTTTCTTCTAATCAAATGTTCCTCTATGTCTTACGTTTCTAATGACATCAAGTTCATACATTTTGGTTCAGTATCATGCAAGTTATATCCAAAATACTCCATACTGTTTCTCATATCTCGTCAAAACACAACTCTTAACTTCAATCCAAATTTCAAGACTCTTAAGGATAGATTTCAACTTTGATTCCTTCATGAAAAATGTAGCCATATGTCTCTAGTGTACTCTAGATCAAAATTCATCCAATTTGGATATTCATAAATTAAGTTATGGTCAAAATACAGATATATGTTCAGTAAAACACTGCATATAACATACTCCAACACAATTCATTGTCAAAGTTATATTACTTCTCTATCATTTCTCTATCCTTTCACATTGATGATTCAGTTATACCTCAATTTTTAGTCCAGTAATCTCTATACACAATTCACAAGTTCATGAATAATCACAACACAAAAACATAACCTAATTCATACTTTTACATATCACATTTTCTGCACTTCACTAATCTTCATTTAACTTCAATTATCACAATCCTTTATACACTTATGCACATTTTCTACTGATTTAACTCCTTCATTACTTTACTTATATCTTAGAAATTGCTTCTCCCTACACCACTCATGCATGCATCCACTCATCTTGCTACACCATTCACGCTTGCATCCATTTTCAAACATGAAAACATCATCAAAAGTCATTTACATTACCATA
The DNA here is from genome assembly GCA_025629805.1 of Erythroxylum baracoense. Classification (NCBI taxonomy): domain Eukaryota; kingdom Viridiplantae; phylum Streptophyta; class Magnoliopsida; order Malpighiales; family Erythroxylaceae; genus Erythroxylum; species Erythroxylum baracoense. Next base: position 22,735 of record JAOTAY010034591.1, read on the forward strand.
AAACTCAAAGCATAACTTACTTGATTTACACTTCAAATCCTTCAGTAAAATTCCAAAAATGGGGATAGAAAATTAGAGGCTTCAGTGGATGAAACAAAGACAAGAATAGAGAAAAACAGAATAAAATATGGACTGGAATGTTTTCTTTGCATGGAGTAATGTGGGTAAGTCAATAACGCAAAAATATCCAGCTAGGTGCTTCGGTGATGGAGAGCAAGGAAAAAGTTTTGGTGTTTCGGTAATGAACAAGCCAAAAGAATTGTAGAAATCTCCTTACCAAAAACATGACTTAGGTGTCCCTGTTAGGTCTTGACATATGTCTCCAATGCATATGCTACATTTGTCCACTAGTTATGCTACCATTTGTTCCTTAGCTATTGGTCCTCATGTCACACAGTAATGGGTCCATTTGTCACTGCATAATTAGTCCATTTGTTAATAACTTACTAATCTAGTTGTCACATTTCCATTTGTCTCTTATTTCTATATTTTTCTTAGTCTAAAATACTCCAAATATTCAGAAATTTTTGAAATGTCCAAAATGTCATCAAAAATACTAAATCAATTTTACTACACACCAATTCAATTTTTAAGACATTTAATCCATAATTCTCATTTTAATCAAATTAAAATCACTTATACCTAGAAAATGTCAATGAATGCATTTGCAATTATTTAATGAGCGACAACATTATTCACATGTCTGTGTATGCCATATGATGCATGAAATGCACTTCTAAATTTTTAGTAAACTCTCATATGTAGTATCATAGGGTTCTAACCCTACTCACGGGATGATGGGATGTTACACTTGTAAATGATCCAACTCATCTCTCATTGAATCAATATCTTACCAATGAACACTGACTTGTGTGAATGTTCTAACAAATGGGTAGAAGTATAAGAGAAGCAATAATCTTGTCTACTTGAAAAAAATGAATTAAGAAGCAAATGCATACTAGCTGATTGAGAGCTTTTGTGTCTTCCGATAGTGATAAGCAGTATGCAAAAATATTGGAATATTCTACATAATAAGTAAATTCCATTTATCAAATGGGACACTATCTGAAATGTTTATAAGTTTGAGTGTAGGTACATGTGTATGTGTTGAACGAATAGAGTAGAAAGAGGGTAAAATTAGTAAATATTATCAGTCAAATTGACTCCCTCCTT